>JASDQU010235972.1:0-17054 GCA_032191745.1 Picea mariana
ATTCTTAAATTAACTGTAAGGAATTGCAATTAGGGAGTTTTCTTTCCTGTAATTTAATTCAGAACTTCAGTTCACTTCAGCAAATATAGATAGAATGATTTCTTTACTACAACACTAAATGCTTTTGGAATTGAGCATATACAGTGCGTGGCTATCTTTGAAACAAAAGACTTCCCTGAGTTGATAATTTATGTTTCACTTGGTTGTTTGAAATTAATTAAGCAATTATAGTGACCAACACCAGCAGTCCGTCGGGCCACCTACACACCATAGTTTATTTAGAGCAGGGAGTCAAGGAACACCTTCGCATAATATACCAGTTGGTTCGACACCATTTTCTTTGTTTGGTGCATTTGGTAATAACGCTTTCTCGTCAGCTACTTTCCTGACTGGGGGAAATCCCAGTTATGAACAACCTATTCCTATGCAGAGAACTATTCTTGCACAAGGGGCAAACCCAATAACTTATTTTGCATCATGGCCTTGGAATTCTTGGCAGGGATCAGTTCCCTCATTAGGAATTCCAATCTAGGGCAATTATTTTCACAACCAATGGAACCCCGAACAAGGTGCTATGCCTATCCCCATGGGATCAGCATGGGGCAACCTCCCAAAGTCCTCCGAATGTAATGCATGCCCAACTGTCTACGTCCTATTTTGAGAATCAACCGATGATGTCTCCTCACACGAAGAACCCATACACTGGTCATGGCAATGGTTTTTACTAGAACCTAGGCCAACAGCCAAACTTTCCTAGCAACTTGGTGCCAGTCAAACTCCAGGTCCCTTTTTCCATGGTTATCACCAACAACCCAAACTACCTTTCCTGACAACTTTTCATTTGCTAGACTTAACAAGGTTGTTGAATGACCCTATCTATCACGATCCATGATGGCCCCCTATGCTGACAAAGTTTCCTTCGGACATACCAAATTTGGAAGCCAAGCCTAACGAAGATCCAAGAAATCATGTGACCACCTTCCATGTTTGGTGCTCATCTAACTCATTGAAAGATGACTCCATACAGTTGTGATTGTTTCAATGTACTCTCATTGGGAGTTCTGTGAAATGGTACATTGAGCTCGACCACTCAAGATACTCTTACTTTGGCGAATTGGCAATGGCTTTCCTAAACCATTTCCAATTACCTATGAGATACGATGCTGGCACAAAATTGCTGGCCAATTTCACACAGACAAAAGCGGACCATATCTCTGATCACATCTGAGAATGGAGACGTCGAAAGAGTTTAATTAAGGTTCCATTCCCACCAACATTCCTACTCGAGTGGTTCCTTAAGTCTTTGGTCCCACAGTTATCCAAGGACGTTGCGACGTCGGGAGTGTTTTCCAAAGAAGACGCCATCGTGAGAGCTCAACAACTTGAGCTAATCTGTTCTCAATCCAGTTTATTATACGAGATCTTTCCAGATGCACCATGCTCAATACTTGATAAAACCAGATAGAGAGATGGACCACATGCCGATGATATTGTTTGTTCAACACAAACAAATCCTGCTGAGCAACTGACGAAGCAATTGTAGCAATTGTTTATACAACACACAGCAGCCAGCCAAACTACTATTTTGGATTCTCCCCCTACTAAAACGTCGGATATACACATAGTGCAATCAACAAATCCAAAGGCCACCCAACATCCTGAAGGAAAGAAAAAACAATGAAAGAAGGGTAAGGGGGATAAGAAACCCACTAATAATGTTGGTGGGGGAAACAATGAGAAATTAAAGGTGAGGTATCCATGCAACCTGTGTGTAGAAGAACACCCAACTCACCAATGTCCTCAGCTTGTAGAGGCCCAAAAGTTTGTTACACAACAACAACCTGCCATGTTAACCAATCCATTTCAACATGGGAAAAACCTAACCCAAGCCTCTACACGCGCGGAAGGGGGTAGTCAAGAACCCTCTCCGTCTTCGAACAATCCCACATCCACAAATGTGTATATGATGAAGGGTGATGCTTTTATATCGACTAGAGTGCATGACTACAGTAAACCAAGCACTTCTGAGAAGGGAAAAGAAGCCGAACTCCCATCTCTTCCTCTCCAGATCGAGAATACTTTGGGAGAAACAATGACACGCATCCCAAAAGGCGCATTCAAAAAAGCTTCTCACAAACCAAATGCAAGGATCGCCCAGAACTATTATGTGGTGGAGGATTTGTCTCAAACCCCATGTGTGATGTCTGCTTTGGAGGTCCTCCAAAGCTGCCCTTCCCAGAGGAAAGCCTTGTTAGCTGCTTTAGGATCTACCAAGACTTGTAATCCGGGTACCATCACGCTGGATACAACAAACTTAAAACCTCATCTTCCTTACCACGTAGCATTTCAAATAGTAGTGTCTCACCCCATGAAAACTTTTACTTGGAATCTTTTTCGCATGGTGGTTGATGAGGGTGCCTTGACATGCGTTATGTCGTTGGCATGTTGGAAGGCCATTGGCCAACCCATTTTGTCTCTGTCACCTACTCTTCTCACTTCTTTTGATGGTCATTCATTTAGACCACATGGTATCATTCCCTCTTTTCCTGTGTAGTTAGGAGGGAAGACCATGTGTGTCGAGGTAGAAGTAGTCGACGCATCCCTCGACTACAATCTCTTGTTAGGAAAGAGTTGGACTTATGCCATGCAAGCAGTGGTTGCTACAGTTTTCTAGGTCTTGTTGTTTCCACACGAGGACAGGATTGTGACCATTGATCAATTGTCTTTCTCCAGACCTGACCCTTCATTGGGGGTATCCGCGGTCTCGATGATTGATAATCCCCAACTAGGCATAGTCAACAAAGGGGTTGGTTTGTGCCCATCTTTGACGGGTACCTTCGATTTCCTGCCCCCTCAAGGGGATGTCAAATTCATATCCGACCACCATAAGGTTGAGATTTTCCAAGTTTCGTCATTTCGCACGACTTACTTCAACGATCCGTGGATACTTCCTTCCCCATTGGCCATGATGGAAGGGACAGGGCACCCGGGCATGTCCATGCCCTTGTCCCCAGCTGAAGTAGCGTACTCTTTAGTCCAGCAAGATTCGGCTGACACAGATCCAACTCCTGCACAAGAGTTAGATCCGCCTCTAGAGCCTATTTGGGCTCAAGGTTCTCTCACTGACACTGATTTGTTAGACTTAGTATTGCCCTCCAATGAAGTAGTAATTGAAGAAATGACTAGTCCAGAAAAACCTTGGGACGATCTTCATCACAGATAATACTTCCTCCCAGAGTTAATCAAAATCGAAGCCGAAGAATTCACCTTAGCTATGACTGGAGATAGGTCTTGTCCTATTAATCCATTAGCTACACATGAGGTTTATACCGAGGGTAATATGGAAACCATCACTGAAACCATATAGATCAATATCTCCAGAGCCCCTGGTGTCGTGCAAAATGTTTTCGTCGGAGCTGACTTCTCCCTCGGAGAGATTCAAATCTGCACAGATCTTTTTAAAGAATTCTGCGATGTTTTTGCCTGGTCTTACGAGGAAATGCCACGCATCGATCAAAAAATAGTGGAACATGAAATCATAACTTATCCAGATGCCAAGCCTGTTCGGCAGAAGCTTCATCCAGTTAATCCCAGGAAAGCAACAGCCATTAAGGTTGAAGTTGAGAAACTACTAGAAGCTGGTTTTATCTATCCTATCCATTTGACCCAATGGGTGTCAAAATCTGTGTCGGTCAATAAGAAACAGGGCACGATTAGTGTATGTACGGACTTCCGTGATTTGAGCAAGGCCTGTCACAAAGATAATTTTCCCACACCATTCATCGACCAGATAATTGATGAATGTGTGGTTTGCGAGGCCTTCTCTTTCATGGATGATTTTTCGAGATATAATCAAATACAAATCAAACCCGAAGACCAACACAAAACGGCATTCATTTGTCCATGGGGTACATTCGTGTATCGTAAGATGCCTTTTGGTCTCAAAAATGCTGGAGCAACCTTTCAGCGGGCCATGTCTTTTTCTTTCCGTGATCTCAAGAATATAGTTGATGCCTTTTTAGATGATTTATCATCTCGATCTCACAAGAGAATGGATCATCCCACACACCTCCGACTTATCTTTGAGTGATGTTGCTACTTCCGGATTCGCTTGAATCCAAACAAGTGCAGCTTTTGTGTAACATCAAGACATTTCTTAGGTTTCATAGTGTCAACAACAGGGATCATGGTCGATCCTTTCAAGGTTGAGGCAATAATTCAGTTGCCTCCCCCCCCGCACAATCCTTCAACTTCAGATTCTACAAGGCAAGGCGAATTTTTTAAGGCGTTTCATCGCTAACTATGCCGAGATCACAAAGGGATTTATGCGCTTACTAGAGAAAGACGTTCCTTTTTATTGGGACGATGCCACTCAACGCTCTTTTGAAACGTTAAAACATGCCCTCACAACTGCCCCTCTACTTCGGCCACCTAACTATAACAAAGATTTCTTATTATACCTGGCTGCAACAAAGTCAACCATCGACATGGTCTTAGTTCAGGAAGATGATTTTTTCTCAGAATATGTGATCTATTACTTGAGCCAAGGCCTAGTTGGACCGGAACTCACTTATTCTCATATTGAAAAACTTGCGTTGGAAACAGTCCATGATGTTCAACGATTTCGTCATTATGTTATGTTTCGCAAGACCACTGTCATTTTTGTTGTGAATCCATTCTAGTACATGTTGACATGACGAGTAATAGGTGGAAATATTAGTAGATGGATAGTCGTCCTCCAGGAATATGACTTAGATTTTGTTTCAGCGAAATCCAAAAAGTCGTTGGTCTTCACAGAACTTATTTCAGAACTTCTGGTTGAGTTAGGTGATGTTGTGCATGAAGAGTCGCCTATAATAGGAGATATGTTTTTTATCACATCTTCAAATCCCTGGTATGGAGATCTCCAGAATTTGATGTGTCCCACCTCTACTTCTCGTGATGAGCATCGCCGTATACGCCATCAGGCCAAGAATTATCTCATACTTGACGATACGTTGTATCAAAGAGGTGTAGATTGTATCCTACGCCAATGTCTCACTCACGAAGAAGCAGTTATCGTGCTTAACGATTTCCATACCGGAGCATGTGGTGGTCATTTGTCTAGGTTGGAAACAACCCAAAAGATTTTATGAGTAGGTTACTTATGGCCGACACTAATCAAATATTGTATCAAATCGGTCAAAAAGTGCCACCCGTGTCAGATCTTCTCTCGGAAGATGAGGGCACATCCCGCTCCCATGTTTCCTATCATCACAGTTGGTCCCTTCACCAAATGGGGAAATTCATTACACTACATGCAACCCTCCTTCAACAAGGGGGCACTGTTATATCATTGTAGCCATAGACTACTTCACGAAGTGGGTCGAAGCTATGCCAATGTTTAAAGATGATGGAGAGACTGCGGTTCTCTTTTTATTCAACCAGATAATAGAAAGGTTTGGCGTCCCGAGAGAGATTGTCACTGACCATGGCAGTTACTTTCAGAACCAGATGATGACCGAGTTAACATCAAATCTTGGGTTGCGTCAGGAACATTCGTCACCCTACTACCCCCAAGAAAATGGTCAGGTGGAAGCTATAAATAAATCTCTTAAGACCATCCTATAGCAAATGATCAACTCAGCCAAGTCAAATTGCCATTTAATGTTATACTCAACATTATGGGCTTACCGAATGTCTATTAAGACCGCAACCGGTTTCTCAACTTTTCAACTCATTTACGGGTTGGAAGTAGTCTTTCCTATCGAATGTTAGATACCGTCCCTAAAGTTTGCAGTACAGTTATTGCCAGACACTTCTCCACTTGAAGAACCGTTATTATACCTTGAGCGGCTCAATGAACAACATCGTGATGCGGCTGTGGCCAATGAGTCTCACAAACATAAAGTATGATCGGTCCGTTCATCCTCGGATTTTCTCTAAAGGCGACCTTGTCCTAGTCTATGGTCAAACCCATGTGGTTCGGACCTTTCATCATAAAAGAGGTTCTAAAAAAGGGCACTTATCGTCTGGTTGACTTTGAGGGAAACGCTTTGGTAGAGCCTAGAAATGGGCTCTACCTCAAGAAGTATTACTCATAGGTAGGTCACCATGGGTAACTTTTTGTAACATATGTATAGTCTTTGTACTATTACTTTCTAGTTTCTTTTAGTATTATGGACATGTTGATTTTGATGTTATCTTTCATCACTGTGGCAGATGTCAAGTGAATTAGAGGTTTTCATTGGGTACGCAGATGGTGCTAATCGGCACACTCGGAGGCTTGCCTCTGCAGCTTGGGTAATTTTTACACCTCGAGGCCAATTATTATCTTTTGGAGGTATATTCTTAGGTGAAACTACAAACAATGTCACCGAGTACAGTGCAGTTATGCCCTGTCATTTGGTATCTCTCATCTTCGGGTCTATTTAGACGCTCAGTTGGTTGTGTCTCAATTAAATAGAGTCTACCATGTTCATGATTCAACTTTACACCAATGATTTCTTAGGGTACGTCTCTTAGAATGAAGCTTTGATTATATTACATATTTTCATTTTCCTAGGAGATTAAACCAAATTACAGATACTCTAGCTAATCAAATTTTAGATTGGCATCCCGCACACATATAAAAACACATACACATAAACATGTAAATACATTTTTAAAGGCAAATATGATCCATAAGACACAAAAATACATAAAAATCCATATATAATATCATAATCATTAGAGTACATAGGTGGATGCAAGCACCTCAAAAGTATGAACAGTAACAAGTCATGGGGCTTATGCCCTCAAAAAATATATACAAGTACTACTCTCAGCACATGAAAAGTCTATACTAACTAAGGTCAGGGCCTGTGGGCCCTATTGTAATGATCAACAACGTTTTCCAAACACAGAAACAATTGGATCCACATCCGTGGTGCCCCCACTACATGAGGCTGCATAGATGGTGGCATATCCTCAATCTCTACCATAGGGACTGTGCGAGTGAGCGAGGTAAAGTTTCCCTCGACTCATCTCAAAACCCTCTCAGCCTCACCAGCTAGAAGCTCTCCTACTACTGTTGGTCCCCCTGTGGTGGCAGGTGTCGCCCCTGGCCGAGGACGATGCTTGTTCCTCACATAATTCATAGGTCTCACTGGTCCCACATATACACATAATAGACACATATCTGTCAAATACTCTGGTATAAAAAATAAAAAATAAAAAAACCATAAAAATTACATATGTTTCATAAAAAAGTAAAAAACAAAAACAACAATGCAAACTTACCCATCTCTCCTCACTCCTCGCCAAGAGGTACTGGTATCTCAGGATCTCTTGAGAAATCAATTCCAACATAAGGGTAATCCTCTATGACTGGGATATGTCACGACAACCAAGCAAAGAAATTGTCATCAAAGGACTCATTGGTCCTTCCACCACCTTGTCATAGTAGTAACACTGCCCATCTACAAACCGCAGGAAGAGAGGCATGATGTCCTCGTACCACCACTCTAGGATTGAAACTCGAAACCCTTTCAAAGAAGAAAGAGCATAGAATTGTCCTGAACCAGAAGTTCCTCTACGTCCACAACCGACAATCTATCAGCTACCTCTTCATACAATCTAGCAGTGTAGTGCTCCAGTCAAATATTTGTGCATTTAAGCACTGGACTGCATAGTTCATCTGTGCACGGAACGCCTGATGTAGGGCCACAGAACTAGTCATCCACCCAAAAATAAACACAATCGCCTGGAGTGATAAGTCCGTGATATTTCTTATGGGCACCTGTGAGCTCAATCGGTCTGTACCAGCCTCACAATAAAGTCCTATCAATTCCAATATGTTATGAGGCCCCAAAGGAAATGTCTAGAAATTGACTAGTTCCCCTCTCCTGGAGAGGCCAGTCAAAAAATATATGTCCTCTGTCGTAGGCACTAGTGACTTCCCCTCTAACATAAAGGCCTCTGCGTCGGGATGCTAATAATCAACCAAGGCATTCAGTAGTCTAGGTTGTGCCTGCATAAAAGGACATAGGAAGAACATGAGCAACCCACATTGCATTAAGGAAGAAACAACATTAGGGTCTTCCCTGACCAACTCACTAACCTCCTCATGCTCTCTTTCCCTCCAGTAAACATACATCCTGCAAAACACCAAGTTTAGGAGGGTTAACACTTGTTTATTTTTTAAAAATTCATTAAATAAAGGGGTCCATGTAGGCTGTAATGGTGACAGTCGTGTGTAGTTTTTCCTCTTCCTGAATGTACACGCGACCTATCATAGGACAACCCACGTGGACCTAGGGCCGACCTTTTGAAGGTCGACGCCCCTGCAAAACTTGAAACCAAAAGCATAAATAAATATTTAAGTTGCAAGAGGAGAGAGTTTATACTTACTTGGTCTAGACGGATGGTCGTTTCATCCACTGTAGCTCCCAGAATCACCACTTTTATCAAAAGTTTTTTTTTTTGCTCCAGAGTCAATTTCCAAATTAGCAATGGTGATAATGAGCTGCCAGCTTCTATTTATAGACTTTTTGGCCCCTTTTTGTCACTTTTTTGGCCCCCCTTATCATTTTCTTTAAACTCAAAACCATTTAGAGTGATTTAGGAGTTGCGTTGGAAGGGTATGATCGGGTGTCAGGATATTTTTTGGAGTTTTGGGTCACTTTTGACGGTCCATGAGAAAAAACTCAGATGATCAACTTGAGCATGTAGGTTAGGTTTTCACCCCGACTTTTGTATCTCGTTGTCTTTATCCCTTTTCCATAGGATCGATCCCATCAGGTTGCGACACAGAACCATCATTGCTGCTTTAGAAGTGTCATGATTTGGTGGTAGAGATTACCGGAACATGGATGCCCTAGGTAGATCCCGGTTGCGTTATGGTGTCCATGCTGTCACTAATGAATGTAGGCTCAGGGGTCCTTTTTGTTTTTCCTGATTATGAGTTTGAGCCTCATTTGCATGATTCCTTTTCACTCTTGACCTCACCCTCGGGACTCCCAAAAAACATAACAGGTCTTATTTTAAGCCCTTTTCATACCCTCTAAACATGAAACGATTGTCGAGTGATCTTGTGACCTTTCACGCTCATTAAATTGAAATTTGAAGTCACGTATGTCCGGCGGTAGTTTACCCCTTTTTCAGTCCAGACAGCCAACTGTATGAACAAAGGTATACTCTAAGGAATGTCAGTTCTCTAGAAGAGTACCCTCAAGTATCATTTTAACCCTTTTTCGGGCCTGAGGGACTAAATGTACGAAAAAGGAACCCCCATGGAGTCCATAGTTAAGCTCTTTTCAGACTCCCTAAAATTGAAAAGATCGTCGAGTGATCTTATTCTTTCACACTCGTTAAAATGGTCTAGAAGAACATTCCTGGCGGAGTCCATAGTTAAGCTTTTTTTAGACTCCTTAAAAACGAAAAAATGGCCGAGTGATCTTGTCTTTATCACACTCGTTAAAATGGTTTTGAATAGACAACTTTTCGGTCTAATTTACCCATTTTTTGAACCGACTAGACTACTTTCGAAAAAGGTACCCCATCAAAGTCTCCTTTTATGTTTTTTCAGACTCTCTAAATATAAAAAACCGTCGAGCTTACCTTCTCTCGCTCATTAAACTTACCTTGAAGGACATTACCATTGTGTGTTTTGTTAACCGCGTTTGCATACCTGCATCTTTGGTCTAATTTTGGCTCCATGTTGCTCTCAACTGAACCATCTGAAGAATGCCTTATACACAAGCCCTGTAGCACTTTGCCTTTGCGCCTTGACACCTTTGGTCCCAGGAGGGATATTTCCCGAGTGTCCTTTCTTTGAACATCAGTCTTGTCCTCGCGCCTCGAACTTGTATGTTTGTGACACTCATTCCTCCTTTGTAACGTAACATTCTTTTATTCGTTTTCCAAAATTATTGAAAAAGACAAAAAAAATCAAATATACCCCAAAAAGAGGAAGGGAAAAGTAGTTTCTTTGTATTGGCAACATAATGATTCTCCCTTAGATAAAGCACATATGTCCATTTGTTAGTCAAACTTTGGGATTTAATACGGCCTTAGGAATTTTTTCTCGCTACATTGAGCTGTGTCCTCCTCCGTTTGGTTATTCTTCCAAACATATGGAGAGTTTGCATTGTCTCCTGCCTCGTAAACTTATGTTAATGCCATCTTGCCTGAGTCTCATCATTTGTGGTGCTATTGTCCAAGGGAATTTTTTACCAAGCCTGAGTCGGCCCCTATGGATTTTGTCTCTTGCCCTCATGCCTGACCATCCTGAACGTCCAATCAAGTCTTTGCTCGAAATCAATGAAGCCTTCAGCGTGATCCTCAAGATTCTTCAGTCCATGACCAACGAGCCGTTGAAGACCTCTGGGTAGTGAATTTGTACACTCATATTACACTCCTACCCGATTTTTGAATATTTTGAAGTTGTTCCTTGAGCTCTGAAGACCTCATCTCTAGCCATCAGGCCTTATCAACTTCTAGAATATGGATACTCTACACGTATATCTTTTTTATTTCGAGATGTAGCTCCACTGTGTATTGCTAGTGGCTACACTTTATATAGTTATATGACATGGATCTACAATGTATTTGATTGTTAGCCATGATTTTATTTTATCCCAAGCATGGGTATGCCCGCCTCAGTGAGACAATTATTATTTTTCAAATGACACCTCCCAATTTCTGGTTCCTGGGCTCACTTGTTCGGCACATAGGTGAAGATTGTTAATATATTTCATCCATCAGATGCTCTTCTGACCTCACACATTAGGGGGCATCTGTTATAACTCTAATTTGCACCATACAAGCTTACCTGGCATCAAGCCATCTCAAATTCCTTCTTTGCCAAAACATTGTCGAACAACTCTTCTTAAAAACCCCTTTTATAAAGGCCCACATGCCCTGCTACATTACTGCATGCGTGTACATGCTAGCTGACCCAAGACAGCCCACGTGTACCTACAAAAGCACAAAAAAAGGAAAGTTGTTGACGGAATACACAACTTTTGGGTAAGTTAACTAAACCTTTCGGCCATGCATGGCTGGACATTCGACCAAATACCTAGCTTCTTCTAGCCTATAAAAGAAGGGTTAGGGGTCCCATTTGGAAGAGGAGAATCATAGTAAAGAAACTATACCCGATTGAGCATTCCCTTTGTCCCAACCTTTAGCCATGCTTGTGCAAAGAGAAGTATAGAGCAAAGAAGTTGGAGGACATTTGAAGAGGATCCCAGGACCAGGTTCGTGGAGCAGTGGCTGACTTCATCATTGTAAGTTGCTTTAGTGAAGTTAATAATAAAGAAGTACTTTTCCCATCCCACCATATGAGGTTTTCATGGTTTATTGCGTACATGTTGATTAAACCTCTGACCCATCAATCTTTAGATCAAATGCATGTGGATTTATTTGTTTGTCTTGTGTGGATGCAGGTCGGCCTTGGGAGGAGAGCTACAGTCAAAGAGCGACCAAGCATGAAGAAGGATCGATATCAAACGCCCGAAATAATGTATGCTCACTTGATCTTCTTAACTACGCATTTTCTTAAGAATAATGGGGATTAGGTCTGGGATGAAGATAGAAAGTAGGAACATTAGGTATTTTCTGCATGCATGATAAAACCCTAAGTGCTAGTCCGTAGAGGGATTTCCCACTCACAACAATAGCGCAGATGAATCTTTTGATTGACTCAGAACCTTTCACCTTTGAAGAGGCCTCCAAACATAAAGTGTGGAAGGATTCCATGATAGAAGAGTATGATTCAATATTAAAGAATGGTGTATGGGAAGTGGTCCCAAGACCTCATGGAAAATCAATGGTAAACTTTAAATGTCTTTACAAATTAAAGCATGCAGCAAACGACAGTGTTAAAAAATTCAAAGCTATATTTTTGGCTCGTGGCTTCTCTCATAAAGAAGGAATTGACTATGACAATATATTTTCTCCTGTTTCCAGGTACACTTCCATCAGAATCATTATCTCTCTTGCTTCATATTTTATTGGAAACTTCACCAAATGGATGTTAATACTTTGTTTCTCAATGGTGAAGTTGAACAAGAAGTTTATATTGAGCAACCTGAGGGTTTCGTTTTGTGATCCATGGGAAATAATCGCATGTCTACAAAATCAAGAAAGCCTTGTATGGATTGAAAGAAGCTCTAAGAGCTTGCTATGGAAGAATTGATAGTTTTCTTCAAAATCTTGGATTCTCCAAGAGTATAGAAGATCCTAATCTTTATATAAAGATTGTGCAGAATCATCCTATTATCTTGGTTTTATATGTGGATGATTTTTTCATTACTGGGGAGGAACATCTTATATCTCATACTAAGAGGGAGTTATCAATGAAATTTGAAATCAAAGACATGGGTCTTATGCATTACTTTCTTGGCTTAGAGCTGTGGAAGAAAACGAGTGAGATCTTTCTCTCACAAAGAAAGTATGCAGTTTATGTGCTTCACAGATTTGGCATGTTGGACTGTAATTCCATGTCCACGCCTATGCTTTCTAACCTGAATAGGTTACATGATCAAGCTATAGGTTCATATCTAGAATACCCCATTGTATATCGTCAGATCATTGGGTCCTTGATGTATCTAGTACATACCAGAACGAACATTTGTCATGTAGTGAATGCCCTCATCCAGTTCATGTGTGAACCAAAACATATTCATATGGTTATTGTTAAGAATGTTCTCAAATATGTCCGGGGAAATATAGCCTATGTGCTCATATATACTTCTAATGGAGGGGTAATGCCTCATGGTTTTACAGATTCAGATTGGATAAGTAGTACAGTGAATCGGAAGAGTACTTACAAATATTGTTTTAGTTTGGGTTCGACTATAATCTCCTGGTCCAGTAGGAAACGGGGCTCCATAGCCCAAATCACTGCATAAGCAGAATACATTGTTGCAAGTGTTGCTAGTAGAGAAGCAGTATGGCTCAAAAAGATACTCTTAGATTTGTTCAATGTTGAGTTGGAACCCACAGTAATCAACTATGATAGCCAGAGTTGTATAAAGCTCTCCGAGAATCCAGTGTTTAATGATAGATCAAAACACATTTAGATGAGATATCACTATGTTCGGCACATGGTGTAGAAGAACATTCTCAATATTCAATATGTTTTGATGATGGAACAAACTGCAGATATTTTGACCAAGCCTTTGTCCTTGACAAAGTTTGTGTACTTTCAAGACAAGCTTGGTGTTGCCAAGAATGCCTCTCTTGCTAAGAGGGAGTGTTGAAATTAATGTAGCGGCAAGAGCCATTCTCCAGGACAATGGAATAAGACCCTAGCCTAAATGTTATTTTCATAAATGTTATTTTTTGTCCTAGTTAATGTATTCTCTCTTTAGCATGTTCAGATTTGTGTTTTCAATATTTCATCTACTTCAGATTTTTTGTTTTTAAGTGTTGATATGTATGTACAATAGCGATCAATTTTGAAAAGATATCTTTGTTTTCTTTTTTCCTAAAAACCTAACAATGAGTAATGTTAAAAAGGCCTCTGAAGCCTCATTGTAATCATTATTCTCATACTGATGCACGTAGCAGCCACATCTCTTCTCAGAGATAGCTACCACCATTTGAGCAAGTGTTTCAGTTCTGCAGTTTTATAGTTTCAGCCTATTTCATTTATTCAATAGAATATATTGTTCACTGGATATCTTTGTTGTTCTTCATATCTCCTTGTTTATTGTATTCAATATGTTAATCAGTTTGTTCCACTCCTAAATCAGGATCAGTGGTATCAAAGACATATTATCTTCATTTATTTTTCTCCGTGCATGTCCCTGAAAATATCTGGGTACAATAATTTGGGACATGAACCAATCGATCCATTGCAATATCGGTTGTGCCGAGCCCAAAAAAAACCCATGGGGGATGAAAATAAATATGATGGAGAAGGAGATACTTTTGAAATGTTGCTCGAGGAATCCCTTCCAAGACAAAGGAACGAAATGATGAACAAATTTTCACAGATCCTTCGGCGGTTTCCCATAGGAGAAGGATCTTCATCAAGTGGCCATGCAACCCCCTTCAAGGTATAGGTAAATTTTGATATTCCATTATTTGAAGGACTGATAGATGCGGATGTTGTAGATAAATGGTTGAGTTTGCTCGAAGGGTGTTTTTTGGTCCACAATTTTTATGATAGGGAAAACATCATTTTTTCACTCCTCAAGGTCATCCCTCATGTCAAGGACTAGTGGGATACTTACTATGAGAAAAGGGCCATAGAGGAATCTACAATATTTGTGGTTGCCCCAACATGGGATTCCTTCCGGGATGCCATTAAAGAACAATACTACCCTGTTGGAAGCTACGAGGACCAGTACACCAAATGGAACACCCTACGTCAGGATTCAGTAAAGGGACCAGACAGTACCATATTTCACCAATATTTTCCATACCTTGCATGCCAAATTGGGTATCAAAAACTCTATGCGAAATCTGGTGCTCAAATACCATGATTGTTTGCATAGATACATTTTAAAAAATGGAGTTTCTGGGCATTGCCTCATTGGGTACGTCTTATAGATATGCTATCAAGATTGAGAAGAAATTTAAGCAGAAGAGGCGAGAGTTTGGATGTACAAACTACTCACAACTGAAATAGGGAAAAAGTGGCCCCAACCCACACAACAAGGGGAAGAACAAATATGGCCACTCTTAGGAAAACTAGTCCAAGCTGCAACACAAGAAGGGAAATGAGAAGACAAAGAAGGACACGGGAAAATAGTGTGAATACCATAAAATCCCTTGGAAAAAAACTGAAGAATGTCGCTCCAAGAAGTCACTCATGACCGAGCTGAAGGTTTCTGAGTCAGAAGCCGATTCTGACTCTAAATCAATTCCAGAAGGAGGGAAGAATATTATCAATTTTGAACGTAGTTCCACAATCACTACCACCAAATTCCATCCAAGCAAACTATAAGAACCAGAGGAAGGTGAACGCCTCTTTCACTCACAGATGTGGGTAAAGGGGGCTCCGCTTCATTTCATTGTCGATAGTGGCAGTCAAAAGAACCTGATCTCAGTAGAGGTCATCAAGAGGATGGACCTACCGATGACATCGCACCCACATCTCTACACCATCGGTTGGCTTCGCCAAGGAAGATATTTTTATGTCAGTGAATAATGTCGCCTGCCCTACAACATAAATCCTTTCAAAGACAAGGTATTATCTGATCTTGATCCCCTTGAAGTTTGTGATGTTCTTTTATAAAAACCATATTTGTGGAAGTATCATACTGTGTATGAGTGTAGACCCTACAGTGTTATTATTACTTTGGGTAGACAATTGTACAAGATACCAGAAGTAGCACCACCTACCACTATTTATTTAATTTCTTCTAAGAAATTTAGTAAGGTAATTTCTCAGACTAGTAAGTTCGTCTTCTTTGTGATCCGTTGATCCGAAATCGGATTCA
The DNA here is from genome assembly GCA_032191745.1 of Picea mariana. Lineage (NCBI taxonomy): Eukaryota > Viridiplantae > Streptophyta > Pinopsida > Pinales > Pinaceae > Picea > Picea mariana. The sequence continues at coordinate 15,417 of JASDQU010235972.1, forward strand.
GAAGCCTGTCAGGGCATGAAAAATGCTCAAAAATGAAATTTCTCGGAATTCGACAAAACCAACACCAGTGTGTCCAGCTCGTCTTCCTGATTCTGGTGGTATATTTACTTTGTCAAACAGAGACCATATGAAGAAGATATCACATTCTGTCCGCCAAGCCAAACAGGCAAAATTTTGGGATGCTGATTGTACCTGTCCGTACAGTCCGTACAGGACACATGTCAGTATGTATAGGACACGTGGCAGGTCCTACGATTACACGTGGCAGGTCTGTACAGGACACGTGGCAGCCTCCGGTAGTGACACGTGTCAGGCTGATTCGACATTTTTGGCGTGCAGTTGGACCAATCCTGAAGTGACACGTGTCACCACTGGAAGGGTGACGCGTGGCACGAGATGACGTCAGCATCGTATGGAAGGTGACATGGCACAACTGAATAGGACGTATGGTGCGCTGATGTGGCAGGTGACGTGGGCGAATCAGCGATGGAAACGTGGCATCTTCTGGTTGGATGACGTGAACGAATCATCGGTCGACACGTGGCATGCATAGATTGGATGTGAGGGTGCCACGTGGCCCAATCACGGGATGCCATGTGGCACCCCGGGTTTAGCCAATGAGGGCTATGTCAAAAATTTTTGGGGCCTGGGGGATTCGAACCCCGGACCTCCTCCACAGTTAGCGCCTTTGCAAATGGGGTTTCGACCAACGGGCCACGGGAATTGCTTGTGTATACGGAACGGGCGTGGTTTTAATATTCGACCCCGGTTACATTGTATTACATGTGACTATGCGCGCGGGGCAGGGTTCCAAAATTTTTATGCCTGTGCGGTTTTAAAATGATTATGACCGTGGCCATATGGAAAAGAGCCACGAGACCAAGTGCCAATGCTGTTTGGGGCCAGCGCTAGCCCTTTGGGCTAAGCGCTTGGCCATATTAACATTAATGTGACCATAAAAAGGGCGCGCGCTGGGCCAAAGGGGGCTAGCGCCCGGTTTTAAACTATAATATGGTTGAAAGTGGGTTTTTATAACCACTTTTTGGTTAATTAACCCCTTTTTAATGTAATTAACTCATTTTTGGGGGTTTTTGGGCATTTTTAGAGCCTAAATTCGTGGAGGAAGTTGGAGATGGATAACCAACTTCCCAACTATTTAACCAAGGCTATTTTGAGGCCAAGGGGCAGCCTTTGGACGGTTTTTGAGAGCAGAGATGCTGAGGCAAAGCCAAGTCTAAGCCAGTTTGAGGCAGGGAAGCTGTTGAGGAGGAGATGCTGTCGGACGATTTTCGAGAGCTTCGGACATCCGTTTCACGTGCCATCTTTTGTGAAAGATTCTATAGATCTGGGTGAACATGACCAGATCAGTATGGAAGCCATTCGACATTGTAATTATGTACCATTAAGCTTTCGAACAGAAATAAAGAAGCCTCCCTCACAGAGAAAAGGCTCGGAGACGTAGGCAAAGTTGTGCCGAACTCCGTTATCAACCTGTGTATTATGGTTTGCTGCTTTTCATTGTTTTTCAGATCTGCAAATATGTTAATGGCTGTATAATTCCTTTTCTTTTCTCGTTCTTTCGTTAAGTTTCCCAATGGTCAATTAATGCATGCAATTAAAAAAAAACTCAACCATAAG
>JASDQU010235973.1:4577-21631 GCA_032191745.1 Picea mariana
GAGCTTACTATAGAAATAAATGAGCTTTGTCTAACCTTTTAAGATCTGAGATTTATTTCTACTGTCACTGCTTACCTTTAACATATTTATATATGCTGTTGATGCTTCAGATCTAGAGTTGTCTTGTTTAAAATTAAAAGTGACTGCTGTTTCAACTTACCCTAATATTCTAACAGTCTCAAATAAGGCTCTTCTCCAAGTCTCAAGTCAGCCTACACAAGGCAATCTTGGAGAATGACTCACTCTACTGCAAACTTTAACAGTCAAGAACCTTTCTAGAAGTGGCCGAGGTGTTTTTTATTCCAAAGATGACAATAAACTTGCTCTCAGTGTCAGCTTTGGAGATTGAAGGGCTTGGAGTTGCGTTCTTCTGTGGACGTGTGTTTCTATATCCAAAGGGAGCTACTCCAGATACAGCAATATTGCTTGGTGTCAGGCATGAGAGATTGTACAGGGTGTTGGGAGTCCTTGGGACAGTCTGCGATTGGATCAAGTGGATTCTTGAATTCAAAGTCAGTGTTGGATAGTGGGCAGGTTGCACGGGAGAGAGAGTTGATACTGAGGACTCAGTCCTCTTCCGGTACTCTCAGAGAACTAAGCAGGTATGAGTTGACTCCTAGGAGTATGTCTTCAATTCATAGATCAGCGTGGTTAGCAGCAAAGGCTTCTAGTGTCGTGGAAGCAAAGGCTTCTAGTTCAGAGGGAGCAGCTACAGCAGCGGATGAGATGATGGAGCTGGAGACATTCTAGTGGAGGTACCAAAAGTACCTCCCTCGCTAAGAGGGAGTGCTAGCTTTTGTAGCTCGGAGGTACTTTTGCATTGGCGGCACCCAACATGTAGAAGAGACTGAGCAAATTTATTTCTTAACTGACTTTATAAAGTGGTTTTATAAAGTGATTTTATACAGTCATGTTGAGCCTTTTTATTTTAATGGGTAAAAGTGACTTTATGGGTATGTGAGTCACTTAAGTGATTTAAGTAAACTCAACGGATGAATAAGTCACGACCGTTGATTTCAAGAGGGAAAGATCTAATCTTGACTGTCCAACTCTTTGGAAGGCCAAGGATTAGGGTTCAGTTACACAATAAAATGCATGAAGGCAGCATTTGAGAGAGGGAGGGCGCACTTTTTGAGGAGAACTTGGAGGTAAGGTGAAGAGGCACGAATTCCAAGAGAGTTATTGAGCTGAGGAAAAGAGTTAGCAGCAAAGGGAATTGACACACATCCTTAGGAGAGGATAGGCATGCATTCCAAGGAGAAAAGTTCAGCTTTTAATCAGTCTGTACAGCTGCTACAGGGAGGCCGCACAGCAGTTAATACAGGTTGTACAGCAAGGATACAAGCACAGAAATCGAGACCAGCTTTGGCATGATTTTCTAGATGGTTTTGTTGCTGTAAAATCTATACAGCAGTGTACTATACAGAACAGCAGCTCTCAGGCACATATTTCAAGGCAGTTTTGGAGCTTGTGCTGACTGTACAGGGCTGTACAGGCCGTAAAGCAGCGGCACGTTTTTCAAGGCACTTTTAGCACTGTTTTCGAGAAGGACATTGTGCTGGGAGAGTGAGATAAATGACTGCATTTATTGCTGATAATTTTCGCTGCTGTAACTCAGACTTTTTCCTATGAGCTCAATAAGAAGAAAATCTCCTTGACTGGTTTTCCCCTTGTGGGTTTTTCCAGGGGCATTGCCAAGAAATTTTCTTGTGCCAAATGTGTTTGAATGCTATTCATTGTTCATTTATTTTCCGCTGTTTAGTTTCAGATTGCTTAGTCAATGTATTTCTGCTCATAAAGTACAGTAGAATGCTGGTATACTTAATGCATTACTGTTGATTTTATTGGAGGTTGAAATCTGATTTGTGACTAAGTGTTTGGGGCCAGATTATTATATTTTTAAACAATCAACCCCATTGTATCAGGAATCAAAATTGCAATAAAAGCATATATTTTACGTGAGTCCATTTCTATCATGTCTTCAATCTTTTTTATGTGCCTAAAAGTTGAACAATACTTTAGGTACATGGATAAAAATCTGCAAAAGTTAATCTGTAACTTAGTCACCAGATTAGTAGGATTATTCGCCAACCAAATGCTCAAAAATTAACAGATTAGTAGGATTATCTGCCAACCAAATGCTCAAAAATTCCTACAACAATTTGGATAAATGACAAGAACACGGCCATCATATAAGGAAAGGGACATTAACAGCCACATTAAGCCACTAAATAATATTTAAATTTTGTAGAAGGGTCATTGGGATTATCAGCTTATCTGTTGCACGATAATCATTATAAAAACTGCATATAAGGACAACCCACAAAAAAAGGTTTCTGTTTATATGAAAAAAACTACCTGTTGGTTTCTTACTGCTTGACCTTTCCGTAAGTCTTCATCCCCATGTTCTTTCAAGCTCTTCAAAAGGTTACTAAACAGAACACAGAAGGCTATCAGAAGTTAAAAATAGAAAAAAGGTCAATAATCAGCGATACTACTACATAAGGCGAACTGCAATTCATATAACCTACACTTATAAAGAAGATAATACAGGTTTCACATCTCAGAAGTTTGTGCAAAATTCTGCACATCATAATATATAGACCATAGAGGTATATTTCCAACGTCGTAAAAGAATTTATCAGAACTCAAAAGCTTTTATAGAACACTGCCCATCATTATATGCATGTGTATGCCTGTGTGTTACCACAAACACAACACATTTTTGTCTATGTGTGTATATGGATGTATTTTCTATGCATGCATATAATGCACATGTGCAGCACATGCATGAACACGAAAGTAAAAAGACGCTTTACAACTAGCATGCAAAAAAAAATCAAGTTTATCCAATAATGCAGAATGAAGCAAATTTTAATTAAAGACAACTCAGCAAGAGATGCTCTTGTTAGATACAGTTAGTGAAATAATTTTCAATACTTATCCTTGAAACAATGAATAAATACAAAATAGTCTACCCCAGTTATTTTAACTATTAAGAGACAAAAATCCAGCCTTACTCTTCCTCTTCACGAAGATCTGTATATTCTTTTGCGAGGGCTTCCATCTCATCTTCTAATTGTACACCCTGTGGCTCATTGTCATCTTCTTCAAAGTCCTGTTTAAAAATCCTCATAATGAGCTTACAAACTTTTCTGGCAATAAAACAAGTCAAAGAACAACAAGATATTGATGCAATTGTTCAAACTGCTTGCACTAGAAAGAATAGGAATGTATTCAATTCTGATTATTTTAAAGGAATACCAAAATGCCAGTACTCACAAGTTCTTCACCAGAGATGTTTTCAGAATCTGAATGTGTGCTGCGGTGCCTTTTCCCAGCCATTCTATCTATAAGCAACTTCGATTTCCTGCCATCTTCACCAAATGCTTCTTTCCTGTTGCTCTTCTGACCAGAATACTCTGGCCCTTCCAATGTTATATTGGGGCGCAATCTGAGTCGTCCATCCTCGGGACTAAAAGCCATTGAAATCTTTGTTAGGTTACATAGGATATCAGGTTTTTCATATTTATCAAATATAGCAATAAAGGATACACGTATCACTACTTACATTTGATTGTGTCCATACATGTGTCAAATTATATGTTTGTGTGTTCTTGTTATGTAAATTCTAGAACATTATCCTTACTCTAATGAAGAAGATTTACATCAAGCTTGAGGGAGAGAATGTCAATAACTGAGGGGGAGAATGTCAATACCTGAAAGTACTTGATTTAAAAGAGATTTCTAATTATGAAAATCAATTTTACTCAACATTTCTAGCCATTTTTAACAGCAGAAATTTAAAGTGGCTATAACCCATCAATAGAAATCTCATAACCAGAGAACAATAATACCCGAACTATGATCTCCACAATAAGCTTGAAATGATAAGAGAAGATCATTTCTTTGTATTCGGCAATTTGTGATCTAATACATAAAAGCTCCAAAGCCAACATGATAATATACTAGTGTTTCTTCAAACTATCAACAACCACAACAATGAGAGGGGCTCTCTTTAAATAGATGGAGAGCAACAACCTCTTTCAATAAAATAATATTATCCACGTAAAAACCCTAACTAACATACAATAAAATATTAGTGGCCATGCCACATGTACAAGCATCTCTCTAGAAGAGTCAAAGAAGGAGGTCGACTTCCTCATGAGAGCCCAACGTTACATTCCTTTGCATTCCAAGGAGGTCAACCCATGCCAAAAATAAAAAGATCATCTTCAAGTGCCACGTGTGAGCAAGAAAGAGAGTTTCCAATGCATAACAAGTGTCCAAGGGTCAAATCGAACCACCCAATAGAGAGATTATGGCTTCCAAGTGTAGATTGCTGCCCCAAATAGCTTATAACAGCTAGTTGACCCACTAAAAATAGGAAATAGCACATTCTTCAAGTCAAAATGTTAGTCAAAGGTATGCCAACAGCTAGCCAATGCTCAAGAAGACTCAACAAAGGAGTGTACATATGTCAGTGTGTAATCAATGATGCCAAATGTCGACAAGTGGGTACGGCCTTGCCCTCATGCCAGAAAATAATAATAAAGTAATAAATCTGCCTCCACATGTGTGCAAGAAGGGTGCACTCCATCTGACCTTATACAACACCTTGTAACATTATATGCTAGTGCAATGTCACCATAAGTGCTAGAGCACTAATGTAGAAGGCCCCATGTACCCACATCATACACAATCAACTGTTAAATCATCTCAATCATCCTCAACATGTGTGCATGAATAAATAAACCTCCAAATAACCATAATAGTAGACATGATAATCAAATGAATAAACTGAAAATGCATGACATCCACTAGGGCACTCACACATGAGATCAATACCACCATCTAATGTAGCTATGACACATAATGAAGGGTGGAACATATAAAGATGATGACGATACTCAAATACTAAAATGGGGGTAATGTGATGTACACCATCCTAACCAATAAACCACAATGTCATTGTCACAATGCTGAATACATTGGAATATGACATCAAAACATACACAGGTACATAAACTAATCACTTTGCACATGACAACTTTCTCTGAAACATCACAACACCCACCGTTGAGTAGTTGTCAATTCCTTGGGAAACCATATGATTCCTTGGGGAACCATAAGGGTAATGCCAGGAAAAGTGTGTGATTACATAATATGTCCATGGATAATACCAATCATCTGGCCACTCCTAGCAAAAATTGTAAAATTTCAGACCCCACCCAGTTTCAAGTCTCGCTGATTTTCAGCCAATGTTTAATGCCCAAACCCAGTTTTATGACAGCCAATTAAACTCGGCATAAAATAATATTTTCAGAACTGAAACATGAGGATTCTGAACAATGTTTAACGCAGAAATAAAAACATATCAGCAGCACATAGCTCAGAAAATTTTAACACGGTTATTTTTTGTCTAACAGCAACCCTGGAAAAACCCACAAGGGGAAAACCAGTGAGAGAGGGAGTTTTTATTATTTCAGAGCTTCTGAGAAAATCTTTTACAGCATATTCATCTTCAGAAATTTAAGGACAAACTTATCTCGAAAACCGTGCCAAGTCTTCACACAAAAACTGAGCCAAACTCTTCGAAATTCACGCCAGAATTTCCTGCACACGTGTACAGGTCTGCTCCTCGTTTTCTATGCCTCTTTCTTGCTGTACGGCTACCTCAAAATCTGTGCCAACTGTTACGGCTCAAATCTGAGCATTAAATGTTGTACGGCCGCCTTGGAAAATGTGCCAAAACCACCCAGAAAATACCACAGAACTTTTCCTTGATTTCTGTGCAAGAAAACCAATCGTACGGAATCCGAACAATACGGACTATTCACCCAGCTGTACTTTCCCTCGATTTTTGTGCCTCTTTTCTGTTGTACGAACACCCGAAAATCCGTACAGTACGGCCTCTTTTCTGAACTGTACTCTACCTCGATTTTTGTGCCAATTTTAATGTTGTACAGCCTGCTCAATCCATACAGTACGGCCTGCAATAAATGTTGTAGCTTTGCCTTGAAGTGAGTGCTAGTTTGCTGCCTCGAAATGCGTGCCCTGGCTCTGCAAAAATGGCCTCTTTCCTCAAAATCGAATTTCTGCTCTCTTGCTCTCTCAAAAATGTTTCATCTACCCAAGAATGGGTGCGCCCTCCTACCCTAATCGACCTCATGAGGGAATCTCAAGAGTAATCTCATCCAACGGTTGAGATTAGATGAGATCAACGATGGAAATAAAATCACTTTATTCACCCACTTTACCTAAGTCTCCAAAGTCACCTTTTAATTTGTCTCTCACAAATTAAATGACTAGGGTCCACATTAGGCACTTTCTCACCCCTTAGGTGCCTAGGTGATGAGAAACACTTGCCTAGGTACTTTTTAATTGTTTTTAACACTCCCTCTTACCGAGGAAAGTGTTACTCACCACTCCAAGCTTGTCCCTAAAAATTACAAACTTGCCTTTGCCCAATGCTTTGGTGAGTATGTCTGCAACCTGCTCATCTGTAGATATGTACTGTAGCTCCATTGCTCCTCTCTGAACATAGTCACGAATTAAGTGATAACGAATCTCAATATGCTTAGACCTGTCATGAAATAGTGGATTCTCCGAGAGTTTAATGCAACTCTGATTGTCACAGTAAATCAAGGTAGGCCTCAACTGCACACCAAACAATCCCACCAGTAACTTGCGAAGCCAAAGGGCCTCATAACTAGCCTGACTAGCAGCCATATAATCAACCTCTGCAGAACTCAAAGCCATTGACTTTTGCTTCCGACTGAACCAAGAAACAACTACTAAGACCAATCCGAAACAACACCCATAAGTACTCTTCTGGTCACTGACACATCATGCCCAATCTGAATCTGTATAGCCCACCAGACGAACTCCATCCCCTCTCTGATAGTCCAGACCATAATCTATTGTACCACAAAGATACCTGAGCACATGTTTTGCTACCACCCAGTGCACTCTCCTAGGCTCCACCATGAACTGATTGAGAGTGTTGACAGCAAAACAAATATCTGGCCTGGTATTGACCAAATACATCAAAGAACCGATCAACTGACGATATAAAGTGAAATCCACCAACTGTGACTCAGAAGCATGAAGCTTCTTCCAGTGGGTAATCGTGGGAGTGGTCATGGGCCTACAATCCTCCATCTGAAATCTCCTCAAAATATCACACACATACTTCCCCTGTCCTAGGAAGATGTGTCCAGGCTCCTGCCAAACCTCCAATCCCAAAAAATAGTGCATCAGTCCAATATCAGTCATCTCAAACTCTGAAGCAAGGCTCTCATTGCAGCTAGTGATGAGTCTCTCTGCCCCTGTAATGAAAAGATCATCCACATAAAGCAAGAGAATGAAAGGATCCTCTCTAACCACAATGAGATCCACCTCACTCTTCTCAAAACCCAACTGTTGCAAATAGGCATCAATCCTCGAATACCAAGCTATGGGAGCTTGTTTCAGCCCATACAATGACTTCTTCAGTCTACACACATGAGAATCTCTCCCATGCACCTCAAAGCTCAATTGTTTCTCAATATACACCTCCTCTTGTATAAGACCATTCAAAAATGTGATCTTCACATCCATCTGGTGGATCTTCCAACCCATCTCTGCTGCAATGGAAATCACTGACCTGATCGAGGTATATCTAGCAACTGGCGCGAAGGTCTCATCATAATCAACTCCCTCAACCTGTGAGAACCCTCAAGCTACAAAGCGAGCTTTGTACTTCTCAATGCTGCCATCTGCAGCATGCTTGAGTTTATAGAGCCACCTAGAAGTCACCACTGACTTCCCCTCAGGTCTAGGAAAAATTTCCCAAACATCATTCTTCATGATGGAATTGTACTCTTTCCATCATGGCATCTCTCCAAACCTGTCTACCAGTAGCCTCCTCAAAATTGGAAGGCTCAAACTCCCGAATACTGCTCACCATCGCGATGTAGCTGCAAAATCTCTCGGGAGGTTTACTCTCCCTCACAACCTGCCTAGGATTCCCCACTAAAACCCGTGCCTCCCTCAAAATATCCTAAAGTCGCTTGGGCTTTCTCCTCTCTGAAGTAGTGTCCCGTGGAGGAGACTCTCCCTGCTCAACCCCATCTCCTGAAGACTGTGATCCTGAAGTAGAATCTAGAGAACTCGATCCTGAAACCTGTGGACCAGTAACCTGGGATCCTGACATTTGTGGCCCTGTCACCTGTGGACCAATCGTCACCAAAACTAGTGGTCCCGAACTCTGTGTCACTGAAGTCTGTTGTGGACTCACCTGAATCTGAGGTGATGACTGCTCACCCCTCTCTGTCCCTCGTGACTTCCTAAAGGCTCCCTCCTCAAATCTCACATCCCTCCTCAAAACTGTCTTCCTCAAAGGAAGGAATGTATATAAGGAAAGCCTTTGAAGTCTCACTATACCCAACAAAGATCCATCTCTCTGTCGTGGGTTCTAGCTTTGTCCTCTTCTCAGAAGGGACATGTGAATATGTGATGCACACAAAAATCCGAAAGTGCCCCACCTCAGGCTTCTTCCCAGAGAAAGCTTCCTCAAGAGTCATACTCCCCACTTCCTTGTGTGGACTCCTGTTCTGCAGATAAATTGCAGTGTAGCATGCCTCAGCCCAAAGAAATAGTGGCAACCCCTGATCATGTAGCATGGCTCTCGCAGCCCCAACTATGGCCCTATTCTTCCTCTCAGCAACCCCATTCTGTTGTGGGTTGTAGGGACCAGTCAACTCTCTCCTGATGCCCTCTCCTGCACAAAAGTCCATGAACTCCTTAGAGGTATACTCACCCCCATTGTCTATCCTCAGAACTCTGATTTCATTCCCAGTCTGGTTCTCCACAAGAGATTTGAACTCTTGGAACCGATTGAAGGCATGTCCTTTGGTATTCATGAAGAAAATCCAAAACTTCCGTGAGAAGTCATCAATGAATATAACATAGTATAAACAACGAGTCAACGATGCCGAAGACATCGGACCACATACATCAGAATGAATAAGATCAAGGATACCTGTTGCTCTACTGTCACTGTTAGGAAAAGCAGTCTTGGTGTACTTTCCCAAAGCACACCCCTTGCACAACTCCTGGTGCTCTGTACTGAAATCTGGAACTTCAGTCACAATCTCCCTCAATACCCTCAAAGCCCCATGGTGCAAACGTGCCATCCTCCTATGCCATAGCTCACATAGATCACTGTTGTTGGTAGAATGAAATAATGCTCTCGCTAGTTGGAACATCAGCTTGTACAACTTCTCATGGCGAGTCCCAATCACTTTGGCCAAAGTGATACTGGACCCCTTGGGGAAAAGGAGCACCTGCCCATCACAGAACAACACCTCATAGCCCCTCTCCTCAATAGCAAAAACTGAAACTAAGTTCTTCAAGCCAGGAACATATAGGACCTCTCTCAACATGGGAGGTAAAGACTCCCTCTAAAATGATACAGTCCCACTACCAACTGCCTTGACCACACGATCATCTCCAAACACTACCTCGACATCACCAATCTGAGTAAGATCTGCCAAGTGCTCACAAACCCCTGTCATATGGCGGGAGGCCCCACTATAAATATACCACATATCGGAATGAGTGGTCCTCGTGGAAAGACACATAACTAAGGAAAACTCCTTATCAAACTTGGCGGAGAACTCCTCCACCGATGTTGAAGCTATTGTCTGCTTCCTCTTCTTGTTCGAACACTGACCTGCATAGTGCCCAAACTTGTAGCATGCAAAGCACTTGACTTTGCTCATGTCCTTCTTCCCTTCACCTTTCAGTTTATTTCCTCCCTTAGGACCCTTTTTGAATTTCTTCTTGTTGTTGGCAACAAGAGCCACATTCTCCTCATCATGACCTGTAGATGAACTGCCATGTACATAACCTCTCTGAGTCTCCTCCTAAACAAATTCATCCCAAAGACATTCTCAATTGGGAAGCTTCTCCCTAGCCACAATGCCCTCAATAAAACAGCCCATTGTTTGGAAACTCCATTCAATGTTGTCCTCACAAGCTCACTATCAGCAATGGCCTCCCCCAGAGCTCCAAGCTTATCTCTCACCTGTGTCAACCTGGTAAGATATGTGACCACATTTTCAGCCTTGGTCATTTTAATGCTCTTCAGTTTTTCTCTCAAAACCATCTTCCGGTTTTCATTTGTACTCTGGTACAACTTCGTCAAAGACTCCCACATCTCATAGGAATTTGTTTTCCCCGTCACATGAGGAATCAAATGATCCTTGATGGCATCAAGAATAATCCTCTTAGCCTTGATACTCTTCTTAGTGTATGCTGCAAGAAGAGTAGCATCAGTAGGTACATTCACAGGATTTGTTGTGGAGTTCTCAACAACATCCCACAACTCATTTTCTTGCAACAACAATATCATCCTCTCTTTCCAAGCACCAAAGTTTGTTGCCCCATCAAGTCTGTCCTCAACCCTCAAACCTGTAGCCATTGAACCTTTTCTGCTGAAAATTAAAAATTCAAAATCCTGTTCGGTGAAGTGATTGTTGTCCCACTTTTCTGACTTGCTAATATAAATCTGTTTCTCTTTAACTCAGCTCTGATACCATGTAAAATTTCAGACCCCACCAGTTTCAAATCTCGCTGATTTTCAGCCAATGTTTAATGCCCAAACCCAGTTTTGTGACAGCCAATTAAACTCAGCATAAAATAATATTTTCAGAACTGAAACATGAGGATTCTGAACAATGTTTAACGCAGAAATAAAAACATATCGGCAGCACATAACTCAGAAAATTTTAACACAGTGATTTTTGGTCTAACAACGACCCTAGAAAAACCCACAAGGGGAAAACCAGTGAGAGAGGGAGTTTTTATTATTTCAGAGCTTCAGAGAAAATCTTTTACAGCATATTCATTTTCAGAAATTTAATGACAAACTTATCTCGAAAACCGTGCCAAGTCTTCACACAAAAACTAAGCCAAACTCCTCAAAATTCGTGCCAAAATTTTCTTCACACCTGTACAGGTCTGCTCCTTGTTTTCTGTGCCTTTCTTGTTGTACAGCTGCTTCAAAATCTGTGCCAATTGTTACAGCTCAAATCTGAGCATTAAATGTTGTACATCCGCCTTGGAAAATGTGCCAAAACCACCCAAAAATACCACAAAACTTTTCCTCGATTTATGTGCAAGAAAACCAGTCGTACAAACGGTACGGAATCCGTACAATACGAATTGTTCACACATTTGTACTTTCCCTTGATTTTCGTGCCTCTTTTCTGAACTGTACTCTACCTCGATTTATGTGCCAGCTTTAATGTTGTACAGCCTGCTCAATCCGTACAGTATGGCCTGCAATAAATGTTGTAGCTTTGCCTTGAAGTGAGTGCTAGTGTGTTGCCTCGAAATGCGTGCCCTAGCTTTGCAAAAATGGTCTCTTTCCTCAAACTCGAATTTCTGCTCTTGCTCTCTCAAAAATGTTTCATCTACCCAAGAATGGGTGTGCCCTCCTACCCTAATCGACCTCATGAGGGAATCTCAAGAGTCATCTCATCCAACGGTTGAGATTAGATGAGATCAACAGTGGAGATAAAATCACTTTATTCACCCACTTTCCCTAAGTCTGAAAATGTCACCTTTTATTTTGACTCTCACAAATTATATGACTAGGGTCCACATTAGGCACTTTCTCACCCCTTTAGGCACCTAGGTGATGAGAAACACTTGCCTAGGTACTTTTTAATTATTTTTAACAAAAATTCTCAAGAACATGCTCATGCATCATAGTGGGTAACACTTGTCATATTTTCTTCCTCCTTTCTTTGAAGGTTTGTTAACCTGATGTTAGTCAATTAGTATTTCGTTGTCTTGTACTCTATTTTATTTTTGAATTACAAGTGGTCAATGGAATATTATTATGAAGTCCTATTATCATTATGTCATTATGTACTTTATTTATGAAGTGGGTCATGATTTAAGTCATAAAAAGATTATAAACATGTCATTAGCAAATGTTGGTTAGTAAGGCCAAAGAAATTGTGTGAAAGATCATTCTACAATCACCGTGTACGTGATCTTTGTGTATACAGAGCCCCCACATCTTGATTTGTGTTCTTATCACAAAACAAGGAATTCTTATCATATATTGTGTCGCCTCCATCTCTATTAATTATGAGTATATATTGCACAAACTATGAGTTGAATAAAGAGGTTTCATGATAATTCTTGCATTCTGTGAATAATTTTGTGATTGTTTATTTCCTATCTCTTAATAATTTATGTGCACATATCATTTCTCAATTAACTCTGCCTCATTGTCATTCCAAACTAGTAACTTATTTTGAACTACACTCTCAATATTTGGCCTTGTTGCCAGGTTTGCAATTCGACAATTGGAGATTGGTAGGAAAGGACCCCAGTCTAGATGCTAACAGCATCTAAGACAAGACAAAGTGTGGATGTGAAGAGATAAAGATGAGAGGAGAGAAGACACAAAGTGTTTGGCTGTGTGCACATAACAAGCACAGCTTATTTAGGTGCAACACATTTTGTTGTTATTGTTTTATTTGCTAGTGACATTACTGGTATGATATTGTAAAAGACAAAACGAAGCCTCAATTAGGTAAGGGGTCAAAAAGTCAAGGTCTCTTGTTAATTACCCCATACTAATGACAAACTAGGATGATGACAAACCAATGCACCTCAAACTACCCACAGAGGAGAGAAGAGTGGCAAATAGAAGGGGATTTCCTCTGTTGGTTGGGTGACTTGCAAAAGCAAAACAAAGAATGGGAAGGTGAGCTTGATTCGACGATGTCTACGAGAGGAGGAAATCATCAAGTTTGGGGTTGACATCTCAATAGTGGCATGAAAATTGAAATTTATATTAATGTCCACTAAAGACCAAACTAGGTCAAAGGGACTAGAGAATACATCCATCATAAGGAGTCTAATAAAAAAAAAGAGAGGTACAAAAGCACGAGGACATTGGAAGCTAACAGTCAATGGGAATAAAAGAGTACCATAAGTGTAATACAAAGTGGGAGTGACATAGTAACACCTAGATCTAAGCTAACTGTTATGAACATAAATATACATATAAAATAGATATTCATAACATAATAATTAATTAATAAATAATAACTATTAATAATGAAAGGACATGACTATTGGTTAAGGGAACCCCTGCGTGGGTATATAAACGAACCCTCATTCTCAATTGTATATCATCTTATCTATTGATATATTTTATACATTATTCCTACATGGATTATTATGTTATATTCCAAGTATTTTGGCTAGTTCTTGTGTGAGCAAACTATGTTCGTCTCATTTGGTATCAGAGCTTCGTTTTTCTGATCTCGGCCTTTGGCCAGTCTCTTATCAGACCTTGTCTGAACCAGCTTTTGGCCAACCTACTACATTCAGAGTTTCTCTGATTTTTTTCGGGTCATTGACCACACCGGCTTTTTTCCATTAAATTCTGGGTCATTGAGCACACCGGCTTTTGGCCATTTACAAATATATTGAAGAAAGGCGTTCCGCTGCCATATAAAAAAAATAAGAAGAAATAATAAGTACATAAAAAGCAAAAAAATATACTTGAAACAAAAAAGATTCAAAAAGATTCATATTAAAAAGATTAAGCTGTACTCTCCATGCCATTACCATACCATCCACCTTACCGTTGTGTTTTGCAATGTTCAGCCATCTGTACGGAAAATTAAAAAGGTGCAGCAATCACCAGAGTCCGGTGCAGAGATTACCAGAGTCCCATCCGCATAGAATCCAAGTGATTTGATCCGTACCACATTTTCCTGCTATGCAAATCGTACCAATCCAACCGTACTTATTCGTACGACTTGATACCAGTTCCGTAAAGTTGTCTGTCCGTATAAACCACCCATTAAAAAAAAATCGATCAAGCCGTACCACTACCAATTTGTACAAATAGCCAATTAAAAAAATTAATTGAAGACTCTCGTTTCTATAACACGGCCCTTCGTCCATACTACTACCTCTACTATCAATCCATAAGGTCGCGTCCGTACAGATCCACAGTGGTATTAATTGTTTGGTGTGTCGTACCATTCGTTGTACTTGTCATCCATCGTACTTGTCAACCCAGCCATTCGTACAGCCATCCTTGTCATCCGTCGTATCGTCACAATTGGTGCCACCCTTGCTATCACCGGGATTTGAATTAGTAATTCATTGAAGTTTAATCGAAAAGCAGTGAATGGTCGTGGCACTTCAAGGTATATTGCTTCAAGTTATATTAGCAATTGGTGGAAGGGTGTTTAAAAAAAGTGTGAAGGTTTTTATAAATGACAAGACTTTATTATTTTGGAAGGATCAAATAAAATAAAGTAATTACTTTTCTTTACATAAATAATTACTTCTACTTATTTTATTTTTAAAAGGGTAGTTGAAGTTTTGAAAAGTTAACACATTTTTATAAAGTCAAAAGGCCTTTTTCTTAAGTACAAGTTATAAGGGTGACACACTTTATAAGGGAGTATTAAGTGGAGTGTTTTACCTAAGCATAAAAAATAAAAATAAAAAGATATAAGCCAAGGTGGTATTAATTCCTAATTTTTTATTCCTTAAGCAAAAAGGAGTACACTTTAAATAAAGTGTTCAAGCACTTTTTAAGATAAGTTTATATACACAAAAGTATAGGAGATTAAAATACACTTGGGAAATTGAAAAGATAAAGGTAAAACAAATCTTTATCTAGGTTACTCTTTTTAACCTATATTATATGCTCTTATTAAAGGAGGAGTATATTTATTAAAAACAAGGAGCTTAAGCCTTATTATTTTTAAAAGGGTTTCGTAAGTTACAGAAGGTGAAGAAGAGTAATATATATATATATATATATATATATATATATATATATAAATGGAGTTTTGTGGTGAAAAACAAGGAAGATTCCTTATTAAAAGTTAATGGGATTATTCAAGGAGAGAATATCAACATCGTTATTTGTCCGACCGCTAGGAAAAATCACAATAACATTGACCTGGGAAACCAATTAATGGTTTTAAAGCCAAATATAATTGAAAATGACATGTGTCTTTCTGATGAGAAATATGACATTAAGAACCTACAACTATCTATGGGCGATTACAAATTTTATAGCTCAATTCAATGTCGTATCAATCTATCACGACAATGTTGATATAATTCTAGGGTCAACTTGGGTAGATACATTGGGTACTTTTATTTTTAACACAAGGAGAAAGTTTTTGACATTTTCTTATAAGAATAAGAAAATCACATTACAAGATGCTACAATCAAGTCAATTTCAGAAGCTCCATCATCAGAAGACCTAAAGGACATATCAGAAGTGATCCTTCAAGATAACCATAAGTCAATACAAAAGTTGCAAGATCGACAGAAAGAATGTGACAAAATCATCATTGAAAAAGACGAAGAGATTTCCTGCCTAAGAAATCATAATCAGAAACTACTTGCAAAAATCATGAAGTCTAAGGAGAAGAACCAGTGTTTTCAAAAGTTGGAACAAGAAAATCAAGGTCTCAAAGAAAAATTAACCGAAGAAGAGGAAGAAAGCTCTTGCCTAAGGAACCTTAATCAGAATTTCCTAGAACAAATCAAAAGACTTAAGCATGATAAGAAGTCTTTACAAGAAGAGCTAGATCACAAAACATCAATAGTCAATAAAGAGACAATGACTGAACCTATGGAGCTAGAAAAGTCTTTAGATGATACGAATCCAACTGATGTAAAAAGGTCTTCAAATGTCAAAGTAGAAACAATCCAGGGGTATGAAGAAAACTCAATTACAAAAGTTAATCAAGAAAAAGCTACAAGTATATGAAGTAAAGATCAAGTTGTGAGGATGCCTTATCGACATCCTAATCACAATTGTCGATACTTCAGCCAAGTAATGTATCAACAGAAACAAATAACTGCTATATCGAAGAATATTACTTCCACTACAAGTGCAGGTCAAAATAGAAGCTATCAGGGGAGTAATGTATCAAGTTCTTTCCAAGAACCCTATAAAAACTCAAATCCACAAAAGATCGAATTAGGATGGGCAGGCTCCTTTACAATTCGACAGTTCTACTCAGCACTTAGAAAATCTTATCGTCTCAAGTCCTCAACGATTACTAACTCAAGAATGAAGAATCAGGAGACAACAATTATAAGCTAGAGCAAAGATAAGTCTTCCATAAAGTATGCTTTGAGGACAAAGTATTTTTAAGGGGAAGGCAATGTTATGAACATAAATATACATATAAAATAGATATTCATAACATAATAATTAATTAATAAATAATAACTATCAATAATGAAAGGACATGTCTCAAAGGACATGACTATTGGTTAAGGGCACCCCTACATGGGTATATAAATGAGCCCTCATTCTCAATTGTATATCATCGTATCTATTCATATATTTTATACATTATTCCTACATGGATTATTATGTTATATTCCAAGCATTTTGGATAATTCTTGTGTAAGCGAACTTTGTTCGTCTCACTAACAAAAATAATTCAAGATAAAGTTGCGACTCTCGACGAAACAAGATGATATAACCTTCAAATTCCTAAATTGATGTGTTTCATGTTGGGGAGTGACCCATCCCAAACTGTTTGATTATCGATTGTTCTGACAGTGCTTCTCATATTCATACTTCCATACAAGTTGTCGATTTTGTCTTTGTTCCTTTACAATGTTGTAGTTTAGTTGTTGGTAAACAGAACATTGTTCATAATCCTCTTGACTTTGTTGTTGGTTGTAACGACTCTTGTGATTCGGATGACGATAAGGAACACAAATCTCTTTTAAATCTTGTTTGTTGGATCTCTCTTCAACTCTTGATACTATTGGTAATTCAACTAGATCGATGTTTATTCCCTTCTCTGAGGTCTGGATTTTTTTAACTGGAAGCTTCTTGATTTCAATAGGTTCAAGTATTTTTTCTTCACTGGCCATTGCTTCTTTACTGTAAAATTGTTCTAACCTTTCCTTTTGTGATTTCTTCTCGTTCTTCAACTTCTTGATTTGTGTAATCAAACTTTGATTATGGTTCTTTAGA
>JASDQU010235976.1:581-10746 GCA_032191745.1 Picea mariana
AGGATATCGCGGGTCGTGATTCCTAACTACGAGGTTTCTTTGTCTTTGAAAACCCCGATTTCCCGATCCATGACTCTTTGGGATCCTCCGCCATGTGTCACGCACAATGGACGGTCCAGATCCGATCGAGAAATCGCGTATCGCGATTTCAACCTACACAAGTCTTACGTCTCCGGAATCTCCGATGAGAAAAACTCCGACAGCGCCCGATCCTTTGCCACCTGTCCTCGCAGATGGACGGTCCGGATTGACTCTCAGGCTTTCGGGACCTTCGAGGTCCCAGTTCTCGCGACCTTGAGAACTCCGATTTCCCGATGATCAATATCCCGACTCTCACGCGATCTTCGCCACATGTCCTCTTAGATGGGTGGTCCAGATCGCTTCTCGCTGTTTCGGGATTTTGATACCTATGTGCCTAAGTCCGTGGGATTCCCGATTCCCGATTCCCGACTTTCTCCAGATCTGCGACACGCGTCCCTCAAATCGAATGGCTCCGATCGTGTCGGGAAATCGCGGATCGCGATTCCTTTGTGCAAGAGTTTTATGACTCCGAAAACCCCGATATGCCGATCTCTGACTCTACGGGATCCGCTGACACGTGTCCTTCACAATGGACGGTCTAGATCTGATCAGGAAATCGCGTATCGCGATTTCATGTTGCAATGGTTCTATACTCCCAAAATCCCCGATGGTAAAATCCCGATGCCTCCCAAACGTTGACACGTGTCCTGCCAGATCAATGGCTAGGATCCATTCTCGGGATTTCGAGAACGACAAGGTCTCGATTCTCTGACTTCCCAAAACTCCGATGACTCAAATTTTCCCAATGACTCCTCCTGTGCATGCTAGGGCTTAAACCTCGCGCGACTTGTCTAAATCTGACGGCTAACGGGATTTCGTCCGAGATCCGATGACGCAGATCCGTTCTCTTTTGGGGATGATGATCAGTTGTACGACTTTACGCGGTGTGAAAATCACTCTCTTTGGCCAGGTTAAAATTGGTATTGTTCTACTATTCTTGAAATTTTACGTTATTTAAGATTTGCCGGGGTTAACACAGGCAAATATTTTACACACTTCCTGCGCAATATAAGTCTGCTAAATTTCCATTTCTTTATCCGGCTGCACATTGGCAGTTCCTCATTTAGATAAGTTCAAGGTAAAATAGGCCTTTTCAAGGACCTGCAATGTCCTATTGCATTTTATTTAGTGCAGTCATTTAAATTTTCCCAACTTCAGGCTTTCGACAGAAGCTTTCCTCGATATTTTCATCAATTTTTCTATGTTAATACTACTCGTAGACTTATTGACACACAATGCTCAAGTAAATTAAGTTATCACTTCTCTTTTCGTGCTTAAAAGTTTTAACATCCATTTTATGGGAGGTGATTCTTCATCTATCTGGTTCAATACCGCTATTTAAAAAGGGCGTTCCTTTGAATATTCATACCAGGACTGTATTATCCATTCATGATCCAGTTAATGAGTATTGTCTAAAGTTGTTGCCTGAGATATATGAGCTTATTTGCTTGGGTCATGTAGGGGTACTATCCTGAGTGTGTTTTTCGTTACTGCATCAGTCATATCAAATCAAACTGAACGTGTTTTATTTATAGTTTAAGCATGGCTAGAGTTAATACTCCAGGTTTTGGCCCTTAGGCCCAGATTTCGAACTAAGACGCTCTGATACCATATGTAACAACCTAAATTTTCTAAACATCATTTATATTCATAATCAAATTATTTCCTAATTGAGACAATAACATCATAGCATAATATTGATTTTTATAACAGAAACCTTAGTAACTTAGATTTATAAACAAATACTGATTTCATGGTAGAAAGAAATAATTACATAACTTGACAAAGTACATAGTTCTGATGCTAATTTATGTTGCCCTGCTGCCTTGCTGCCTTGCTACACAGTCCAGTCCTACCACAGATCAGAAAATAACTGCCCAAAACTAATGTCCACCCTGCCAACTAGGAAAATGACCTAGCTCCAGGATATCTACGGATATCCTGGCCCCCGTGCCCAAAACCTCTAGCAACTCGGTGCCTCCCTGATCAATATGTCATAACCAGTAAATCTCGTGTCTCTATATGAGCACACATGTCACAGTAAAGCTCTCGGCTCTCTGCAGATAGAAAAACAACAGTTACCCGCATCCATTCCCTCCTCCTGCAGAATGGTGCGCACATCCCCCTCTTCCCTTCCCTTCTTCCTCCCTGCCAACTCACGCATTCACTCCTCAACCACCCCCATCCTCCGTCCTTCGTTCCTCATTAACATTTTTATCCTCTCGGGATTTCTGGGCTTCTCGCCCTGCATACGCCACCCTTTGCAGCATACGCCATCCCTGTTATCTCATTTTTTTATTTATCTCGTAAATTTATGTCACAATTCATTAAATGAAATCTTCAGTTTGATTATTACTTAATTAATCACGCTTATTTTCTTTAACTAATTTTTCTTTGTAATCTTTAATCATTTATTTAATTAGGGTCGTTACAAATATGGGAATGTCAAAGTTTACTTGTACCTTAAAAGGAGTGGAGCCTCCAGAGTGGCTATTGGATGTATATGCATTGTCAGTGGGCATCCGTTGAAGGATCTAGGAAAAGTTGTCCATCATCGTGTTCCTTTGTTTCTCGAGGACCTCCTTGAGAAACATTTTGATAGGATCTCCTGCTCCCTCATATTTATTTTCTTCCTCCATGTGCGTTCGTCGGGGTTTGCAAAGAATATCTTGCAAAGGTTCAACCAGATTGATCCCTAACTCCTTATACCCTGTCTTCGTTGGGGACCTGCAAAGAAGGATCAAGAACAAGCAGACCTTTCTGATACCACTGATCCGGATTTAGGTAGGAGCACAATGAAATACAAAAATATAGATAAACACAGAGATACAATAGAAACAAGACTTCATTTGATTAATAACAAATGACTGAAATATGCTTACAGACAGAATGGAAATAAACTAGCTAGGGTGTTGGTAGCTTATCTCTAAGAAGAGATGTGGTGGATACTGGCCTCTAAACCGTGTTACAATGGGGATCGAAAGCCTATTATTATTGAGAAACAATGGAAAACCCTAAACATACAAACACCTAACCCTAGCAGATGAAACACCGAGACAATGGGCTCTGTTTGGGTAAATTGGTACATCAACTTCCCTAGGACGTAACTTTGGCATACAATCTTCATTTGACATGCTCAATACCTTGTTAGAAAAATCTGTCTGAGAACTACAACTTTTGTGTGAGCAACATCAAACTTTGTTCCATGCTGGTCCCTATTTTCTCAAAAAAATGTCATTTAGGGCCTCAAAACGGCTCCGCAAGTTCAGGACCTGAAAACTGCTAAAAATAGTAAATTGTGCGAAAACTGAAAAACTAAAAGAAACAATGGTGCGGGTCCAAGTGGAATAGGTGGGTGGACACCAATATCCACCTGGATCATAATCATAAATAGTATAGCGGATTATCGCATCATAAAATCTTGAAGAAAAATTACAACAACATTCAATCAGATGGAGAATATGGAATGACTACTTGCCCAACCTACCCTGCAAGGTTAAGACCTCCAGGATGCATGAGAAACACTCAAGCCTAGGTTCCAATTGATTTTAACCATTTAAGGTCTCAGGGATGGTGATTGTTCTAAGGAACAAGGAAGTGTCTACATCCCACTAACACAATCAAGTCAAGCTAAATATGCTAAATCAACTACTTCAATGATAATCAATTTCATCAATCCATCCATCCTAATCCACAATTAAACATGGTGCATGAGTAATCATTCACATAACACATCATAGACCTTATTTAATACAAGGCACAAAATCAATTATCAGTTATTCGTGGCATGAATCCCAATCAAATGTGCAATCATTCGTCATAATAAATTTTCTCTTTGTGCAAGAAGACTAAATATAAAACCATCAACATTACATTAAGATTGTAGCGTGCACAAGGAGTTTATTTACTCAACTAGTCATACATCACATTATTGAATGTGTGCGAGCATTTTATTCAATAAATCCATCATTTATACACCAACAATTTATGCACATGAGATATCGAATTTATTTCACAAGGGGTAAGAGAATATATTTAATAATTTAATCATACATTAGTAATAATTAAGGGAACAAATTAACCAAATTCTAATCCAATCAGGCAACATCCATAATCAATGCGCAATAGAAACTAGATCTTAATCCATCATACCTTAATAAATGTTAAAGGCGCAAGTAATAATTGTTAAATCAACATACATTGCAATAATAATTTATTTCATGCAATATGTCTCATGTATACATCAAGAACCTTTGTTACATTATAATTTAATGGGTGCAAGAAGGATATCATCTAGTACAACAATCCTTACATTATATTTCCAATTGTGCAAAAGACTAAGGTCCACCAAAAATTCATTCAACATTAATATTTAGGGGCGCGAGAATCAATCATCTAGAACAAACATTCTTTCATTACATTTCCATGTGCGCAAAAAGGGTTGTGGGGTCAATACATTCAGGGAGTAAAGGTGCACTTTAAGTTATAAGGGTTGAGTGCTAACAGTAGATCAAAAATCATGAAATCCAACAATCATTCGATATCTTACTTCAATGTAACCTGATAGAAGTGCTCCTCGGGATATGTCATTGAGTAAAACACCTCTAAAATAATGATTGCATGGTCCTTGAAATCAAATTTTTACATGACCCGTATTATTTAAATTGAGATGGAAATGAGTTTTCCCTATTGGATAAAAATTTTCATTAAAACCCTATAGTTGAAAACCTTTTGGATCCTAACACAAAACAACCAATCATTTTATTAAGGATGTTATGTGTCAAGTGATATAGAGAGTTAGTGAGAGTTTGTGATCGAAAACGAGTGGGTTCCTCCGCCTGAAACATAGGGGAATGCAATGATACAATGCAAAGATACAAGGTAAAAGTTTAGAGGTGAAAATCCTTCAGAAACGTCGAGGGTATCCATGATTTTCGAAGGTTACCTCAGGCTGCAAAATCGTTAGGGAAGGAAATCAAAGGTTAAAAGTGAAATTCCTTTGACAGTTCTACCCAGCTAGTAAATTGTTGAGGAACACGCCTATAAAATGCAAAGAATGTGGCTACAATTTCACTAAGGTAAGAGAGTATCTCACTGCATTCCCAGGTTAATTATGTGGAGGGAAAAAGGTAACAAAGATGGGAAATAGAGGGATTTACGCTGAGTAAGAATATTGGTCCTGCTAACTTTAAATGACTGAGGGTCATGTCCTTCCCCAACGGACAGAATAGTCAAGCATATGGGCATGCAAAAATTAATCGGCAAGGGTGTATAAACTTGTTGAGTAGGGATGTGAACACATAGAAAGTAGGGAGGTGTGAGTTCGTTGAGTAATACCACGAAATTCACCTAAGTAAGAATGCAAGGTTGTTGGGCCAATGCATGGTTAAAAAGTAAAAAAGATCGTTGTGAGTAAAGGCAAGATGCAGCAGTCAAACGAAGAAGTGAAGGACAAACAAAAGTGCAACAACAATCTAGTTGAGGCACACGGTAACCCCACTAGTATGAAGCTTTGAAAATGGGAGAATTTTTTTTAAGGCCACGCAGATGAAATTTTTGGGTTTAACAATGGCAAGAGTGAGATCGAATGGGTGCAAATCTTAATCCTCTTAACAGTGTCCTGGGACAATTCTGATCAGTGAATGTAACCTAAGATTTAAAGGATAAGTCTGTGGTTAAGCCGGTAGAGAATTATTTTCTTTATAAAAAAATTTGAAGGGATAACAAATATATTTTTCTTCAGATAAGGGAACTAATCAACATTTATAATGGTAAATCTCAGTTGATTTTAGTTTTCTATTGTCAAGAAAAATTTTACCATCCACCTACAAACATATATAAGGTTAAATTGACAGCAACCAACCCATATTTGGACTATTGGTTATTTTCGTTCTAGTAGAATGATAACATCACAAGACTAAGAATTAAAAGAATTTATAGCATCAGAAAGATGAGGTTGGTGAGGTGTAGAACCATGAGAAACCTCGTATACCAGAAATAACTAATAAGTTAAAAACGCAGAGTTGACCACTGGAAACACATGGTGTAATCTCCATGTTGGGCATATGGCTCAAGGAAAACGTTGGGTGATAACTACATAAACGCACACATAACTATATCAATACTTGGAAAATTCAAGACGAAGGTAGTCGGGTGAAGGCAGAAGGAAAAAGGCACCGACCTATCCCTGTAAGGGAAAATCCATATTATAATAGATTTGATCTCGCAGAGGTGGGTTAAGGAAAATATTCCAAGTAGAAAAAGCATCAGAACACAAATTCCAAGGAAGTTCTAGACCTAAGTGAAGGCACCCCTAAATTCAAGACCTGATCTCCCTTACTTACATCACTATTTACAAAATTAAATAAATAAGAAAAAATGTTTCATCCACACTACATTAGGATCCCCTTACGAATTATGAAATTTCTAAAACCATATACAATTTAACTTATTTCAATTGCAAAATTCAGTGAGGAATACCATAAATGAAGGCGACGATGTCAAAGTAGTCCTTCCACGTTGCACTATGTCCAACTCCTCACTTGCTAATAATGAATATGTCATTGACACCTCCCAAAAAACACAAGGGGTACTCTTCTTCCCCCTTGTCCCCCCGAGCTACAAAGGGTCCGCACACACAAAACCAAAGAAAAATATATCTCCCAACTTGCCTCGCAATGTCTAGCTGCCACTCTCTTCCTCGAGCTTGGTATCCCAACTCCCACAAGAAAAATTAGTGAAAAAAAATTTGGCAGCATAACCTTACGCATATCAGTCATGATCCAATCCTCTTCTCAGCCATTACTTTTATAGAGTTCTTAGTGACCACTTTCCATTGCACGTTTAATTCATTTTATTAAAATTTAATTAAGAAACACTCTCCCTCCTACACTTGTCACTCAATCCCTTAGTTGCACCAAAAATTCATTTATTTAATTTAATTAAATGTCAATTTCCCTCACCCATCCTAAAAATGCTCCTTTTTGTCCTTTTATTCCCTATATTTTCTTTTATTGATTGTCTCCTTTCTAAAACTTAGTTGTGTTTTACTTAGGAAAGTTCTTTAGTTAGACTAGACTAGATTCCTTTCTATGTTTCCACATTCCTTTTTACATTTCATTTCCCTTTTTTTCTAAGTTTCAATTTAGCATGTCTTACACATAATCAATAATTAATTATTTAGATAAAATATTTCTCTTTTAAATTATTAACTTGATTTTTCTTCATCCCCCCTGTTATTAATTGATTATTTAGTTTTTTGTTTTCTTACCCTATTTAGACCTAGGCTTAAATTTCAACTACGCTTAGAATTTGTTTTCTTAAGGGAATTTTATAATTAATAAAAATTTACTCATTTATCATTTATTTTAAGGCTCACCATGTCCAAAAAAAAAGTTTTCTAGGAACCTTTACTAAAATCGTGATGTGCCCTTCAAGATGCACTACATTCTCCAAGGGTGTCACTCGCATGTATTCATGTTTTATTTACGTGATGTCCCCTTCAAGATGCGCTGCGTGTTCCAAGGGTGCCACTCTCCTTTGACTGATTTTGGTAGTTGTCCAACCCTTGGAGTCAATACTCCATCAGGTAACCTTGTGAGAGACTAAGGGCCTCTAAGTAATACAGACCTTGCCTTATTGCACACCCCTTAGAATCTTCGTGAGTGACTCTCTCATTCTATCCTCATGAAATCGTGTTATGAACATAAATATACATATATCATAGATATTCATAACATAATAATTAATAAATAATAATTATTAATAATGAATGGTCATGTCTCAAAGGACATGACTATTGGTAAAGGGCACCCCTGCGTGGGTATATAAACGAGCCCTCATTCTCAATTGTAATCATGTATCATATCTTATACCATATCTTATTATTCATTTATTGTTTACAGTCTGATATGGATTACTTTGTTATATTCCAAGTATTTTGGATAATTCTTGTGTGAGTGAACTTTGTTCGTCTCATTTGGTATCAGAGCCTCGTTCTTGATCGTGGCCATTGGCCATATAGGATTTTTGCCACACTTATTCAGACCTTGTCTAATCCGGCTTTTAGCCGAACCCTATCCTATCGGAGTTTCTCTGAGCATTTGGTCATTGACCATAACCGGCTTTTGGCCATTCGACATTCAATTTTTTGTTGAAGAACAAGGTGATTCTACTAAAAATTCAAAGTCCAAAAGAAGTATATATCACCGAAATCGAAAGGATATCAAGTTTACTAGTCTAGTCAAAAACAATTATTCAAAAAATTAAAATAAATACCAGCAGCTATAAATTCAGTAAAATAAATAAATAAATAAATAGGTAAAGTGCTCCAGCTGCTGAAAATTTAAAAATCTAGAAAATTATGTTGAAAACCCAAAGAAACCAGTCTGTTGTACACTCACCAGAACACAAAATTGAAGAAATAAGATATATATATATATATATATATATATATATATCATCATCGAAATCAATTGAATTAAATACACAGTTGTCCTATCAATCTGCTGCCACGTCATACAATCTGCCACCACATTTTCCATACACAACCGTTGTTTCTTCCGTCTTCCATACGCACGATGCCATACCGCCGTACCATTTACAAAATCTGTACACATCTGTACCATTTTGTACCAACTGTCGATTAAAAAAATAATTGAAGGTTGTGTGTTCTGTGAAATATACGAACATCTGCATTGTTATCGAGTATTGTGTGGAGTGTATAAGGATTAAAATTCGTAGAAGACCGAATCCTCAAATTAAAGTCGTGACTGGTGGCTATATTCGCACCAATTCGAGTGGATTACAAACTATGGGTTTAGTTAAAAAATAATAATAATAACGTTAAACAAATTAAACGTGACTATTGACACAAACTATTATTTATAAGGAAAAAAGTATTGATATAATCTAGTAATTATAAGGGAAAAAATCTCTATTTTATATGAAAGAGAGAAATCATAATATACAAAGAAAAAAACCCACAGCATAATATATATCAATTAAAATAACTAGTAGAGAGCTATAAAGGAGTTAATTGGAAGTTCCATTAACGTTGCTATCGACAATATCAAGGACTACCACCATTCTGTACTTACCGACACACCCATTCAAATCATCCAATTACCAAGTAGTAAAATTGAAGATTATAATTAAATCTTAAAGTCTATGTTTTAATGGTGGAAAAGTCAACCTATTAAATTCAAAGGTGAAGTCGTGGCAAACATCATAATAGTTAGTGGAGAGAATTTCTTAAAAAAAAATTAGAGTCCTCCAAACATCAAAGGTAAAGAGGTTAAATGAAGTGAAATAGGAGTTTTAAATGGTTTATATATGTTAGAGAAATCAAAAAAATATTAAGTAAGTGTTACAAAGCACTTTTATTTTTATAAACAAAAGATATAAGGAATAAAGTGATATTCCAAAAGGATAAGAAGACTTATAAGGAGTATTTCAAAATTAGTGAATTTTTTTTAATGATATAAAAGATAAAGTGATTATTGAGTAAGGAGAATTACAAGTTAAGTGATTTTTTTTTATAAGTTTTAATATCTATAAAGTGAAAAGTTATTAAAAGAAATATATTGGAAGGTGTCATAATAAAGAGAAAAGGGTGTTTTATAAGATATTTAATTTATAAGGAAAAATATTTTTTTTAAAAACGATTAAGAAATATTTAAAAATCATTTATTATGGAAGAATATAAAGATAATTTTGAATTACAATTACGAATATTGGATGGAGAACTAGGACATTATAAAGCGAGCAATAAAAAATTACAGTTTGAAATTGAGAAGGAAAAATATTTTAATGGTTTAACACAGAAAGATAATTGTTAATTCAAAGAGCATATTCGGGAACTCATTGCACAAAATGAAGAACTAAAGACCGAAAGACAAAAAATGGACCAAGACTTACTAGAACGAGATGAAGAAACATTACACTTAAAAAATCATAGTGAAAAACTACTTACTCAAATTAAGAAGTCAAGGGATACAAAACAACGTGTCCAGGAGTTGGAGCAAGAGAATCAAGATCTCGGGAAGAAATTATCAAGAAATGATGAAGAAGCTTCTCGTTTGAA
>JASDQU010235978.1:0-12307 GCA_032191745.1 Picea mariana
TGATTTCCAACTTTATATTGTAAGTCAAAACAAGCATTCCTTGTGGCAAAAAGCAAAGAAGGGAAATTGATTTTATCCTCCTAAGTGCCTATGTGTGTTTGACTAACCCCTTTATATGATGAGGGGACTAAGTGTGGTGCTACTTTAAAACATACTTGACATCATTTTTAAGAAGAAAAATTGCATTCCCCACATCTCAACAACTTTACAATGTGAAATTTTGCACAAGTGCGCGGGTCCCAGTGGAGGCAGAGGTGCACAGAGCACATGCGCACGAGCAGAGACAAGTTAAAAAACGCATGTGCACAAAACAGAACCGCGAGTCAAGCGCATGGGTGCACGATGCACATCTGTGGGCTGAAAAACCCATGCATATGTGGCGCATGACCGAGAATGAAAAATCTGAATGGATTTCTCTTAGTTCAACTTGGAATTGGCTGGTTGGCAGGTCGGCTTAGGTCGGTTAGTGCACCTGCAAGTTAAACAAACTAAAATAAGATAAAAATAAAACCAAATGAGGTAGGAAATTGACACCTTTCTCCAGTGGAGTCACCAATCTGTTGCGCCTCTTTCATCACCTTGGTGAGAAAATAAGATGTGCTTGCAAGCTCAGTTGGGTCTGTTGAGTAGGACAGCTGTAGAGAAGAGTGTTAGGGAAAGAAAACAAAAACTATAACTAAGAATTAAACTAATAGATGCAATAAAAACTAAAATCATGAGCATAGGGACATAGAAACAAAAAGAACCAAAAGACCCATGTCACCAATGTTTGAGGCTGATCTATTGATGAAAACAAAGCACCAAGAAGAAAGGGGACTATGAGTCCCTTCTTCCTCCAAGGGAAGGCTCTTGGACCCTCACTAGCTAGCTCTTTTTACAACAAAGAAAATGCAAAATGGTGATGAAATAACTCTTTACAAATCCACTCAATGGTGAGGTGGATTGTCCAATATAATGGTGCCAATATGCTTGTGTCAAGGATGGAGTCCTCAAAACAATATAGGAAGCATAAAATTACTTTGAATTCCTTTAGAAAATGAGGTGCATTCATGGCTTTTTATAGCATTTCTTGGGGTTATTGTTTAACTGCTTTGTAGTGTGAAAAGAGGCCATTTAGGGAATTATTAGGTCTTTGACCAGGCCACCAGTCGGATCCAGCCCAGATTTGAGGGTCAAATCGGCTTGGGAGATGAAGGATAAGTGCTTGGGAGGCCGACCACTTACATAAATGCACCGTTTAATAGGTGCACGGCTTTTTTCACTAACAATTGCGCCTGTGTGTGATTTCCACGTTCCTATTCCGCGCATGTGCACACACGCCCAATGTCTGCAAAGCGCTCTTTAATTTTTCACTACTTTGTATAGTTTTTTGACCTTTTTGAATGTTGTGGTATTAATTTAGGTTCATGAATGACTTCATCATTGTTTGACGATGCTAAGTTCTTGTAACCATGTGCGGATGAAATTTCAATGATAACACCTGGGATGATCTCCATCACAGCTCTTATTTCCTCCCAGAGTTAAGAAGAATTGAAGTAGGACAATTCACTTTGACTATGACTGGAGATAGGTCTTGTCCTTTCAATCCCTTGGCTACACACATGGTTTACGCTGAGGCTAATATGGAAACCATCACTGAAATGATACCTATCGATATCTCTAGAACCCCTGGTGTCGTAGAGAATATTCTCGTCAAAGTTGATTTTTCCCCTGAGGAGATTTGAAAATACAAAGATTTATTTAAAGAATTCCATGACATTTTTGCCTGGTTTTATGACGAAATGCTAGGGATTGATCTAAGAATAATCGAACATGAAATCACAACTTATCTTGATGCTAATTCAGTTTGACAGAAGCCTCATCCATTCAATCCTAAGAAAGAAAAAACTATTAAGGCCGAAGTAGAGAAAATGCTCAAAGAAGGTTTTATCTACCCCATCCATTTGACTCAATGGGTGTCAAATATCGTTCCGTTCGACCAAAAACAGGGTACGATTCACGTATGCATGGACTTCCATGATTTGAACAAGGCCTATCCAATGGATAATTTCCCCACACCATTTATTGACCATATAGTCAATGAATGCATAGGTTGCGAAGCCTTTTCTTTCATGGATGGTTTTTTGGGATACAATTAGATACAGATCAAACCCAAAGACCAACAAAAAATGCTTTCATTTGTTCGTGGGGTACATTCTCTTATCGGAAGATACCTTTTGGTCTGAAAAATACTGGAGCTACCTTTCAGTGGGCCATGTCTTTTTCTTTCCATGATCTCAAGAATATATTCAAGGCCTACCTTGATGATTTAGCATCATGATCTCGTAAGAGATTYGATCATCCCACACACCYCCGACTTATCTTTGAGCAATGTCGCTACTACCGGATTTGCKTGAATCCAAACAAATGCAGTTTTTGCATGATGTCAGGTCATCTGCTAGGTTTCATAGTTTCGACAATAGGGATCATGGTCGATCCTCTCAAAGTTGAGGTAATACTTCAATTKCCTCCACCGCGCACGATCCTTCAGCTTCAGAGTTTACAGGGAAAAGTGAACCTTTTACGGYGTTTCATCRCAAACTATGCTAAGATCACAAAGGGATTTATGMATTTACTGAAGAAGGACATTCCTTTTCATTGGGACGAAGCCACTCAATGCTCATTTGAGGTGTTGAAACATGCCCTCACGACTGCCCCTATGCTTCGACCACCCAATTATAATAAGGATTTCTTATTGTACTTGGCTACGCAAAAGTCGACCATCGGTATGGTCTTGGTTCAGGAGGATCATTTACTCTCAGAATATGTGATTTATTACCTAATTCAAGGCCTGGTTGGACTAGAACTCAATTATTCCCATGTTGAAAAACTTACATTGGTAGCAGTTCATGCTGTCCAACAGTTCCATCATTATATCATGTTTCACAAGACCACCGTCATTGTCGTTGTGAATCTATTTCAGTACGTGTTGACACAACAAGTAATTGGCAGAAAGATTAGTATATGGATAGTTTTCCTCCAGGAATTTGACTTAGATTTTTTTTCGGTGAAATCCAAAAAGTCCATGGTCTTTGCAGAACTCATCTCAGAACTTCCGATCGAGTCAGGTGATGTTATGCCTGAAGAATCACTTATTAAAGGAGACATGTTTTTTATCGTGTCTTCAGACCCTTGGTATGGATATGTACTTGTCTAACTCCAGACTTTGAAGTGCCCCTCCTCTACTTCTCATGATGAGCATTTTCGTATATGCCATCAGGCAAAGAACTATCTCATACTCAAGGACACTTTGTATCATCCAGGTGTAAATTGCATCCTTCGTCGATGTCTCACTCATGAAGAAGCAAAAATCGTTCTTAACGATTGCCACACTAGAGCATGTGGTTGTCATTTCTCTGGGTTGGCAACAACCCAAAATATTCTATGAGTCGGTTACTTTTGGCCGATATTAATCAAAGATTGTGTTGAATTCATCAAGAAGTGCCACCAGTCTCAGATCTTCTCTCGGAAGATGAGGGCACACCCCACTCCCATGTTTCCCATTATTACTGTTGGTCCCTTCACCAAGTGGGGGATTTATTACACTACATGCAACCCCCCTTCAGCAAGGGGGCATCGTTATATCATCATATCAGTAGACTACTTCACAAAGTGGGTCGAAGCTATGCCAACGTTCAAAGATGATTGTGAGACTGCAGCCCTCTTTTTGTTTAACTAGATAATAGCAAGGTTTGACGTCCCGAGAGAGATTGTCACTGACCATGGTAGTCACTTTCAGACCAAAATGATGACAGAGTTAACGTCAAATCTTGGGTTGAGGAAAGAATTCATCACCCTACTACCCACAAGCGAATGGTCAGGTGGAAGCTGTAAATAAATCTCTTAATACCATTCTACAGCGAACGATCAATTTGGCCAAGTCAAATTGGAATTTGATGTTATACTCGGCATTATGGGCCTACCAAATGTCTGTTAAGATTGCAACTGTTTTCTCACCTTTTCAACTCGTTTACAGGCTCTAAGTAGTCTTTCCCATAGAATGACAAATCTCGTCTTTAAAGTTGACAGTACAGTTATTGCTAGACACTTCACCACTTGCAGAGTGTTTATTATACCTCGAGCAGCTCAATGAGTAGCATCGTGATGTAGCCTTGGCTAATGAGGCTCGCAAGAAAAAATCAAGTGTCAGTATGATCAGTCCATTCATCCTTGGATTTTCTTTGAAGGCGACCTTGTCTTGGTCTATGACCAAGATAAGGACCCCCTGGGGGTAGGCAAGTTCAAACCCATGTGGTTCGGACCCTTCATTGTGACAAAAGTTCTAAAGAAGGGTGCTTATCATTTGGTGGACTTTGACGGAAATGATTTGGTGGAGACTAGAAATGGTATCTACCTCAAGAAGTATTACTCGTAGGTAGGTTGTCTTAGGTGACTTCTTGTACATATGTACAGTCCTTCTACATTTTCTTTTTTAGTTTTTGTCTTTATAGTTTTATGGACGTGTCATTTTTTATGTCATCTTTTTCACTGTGGAAGATTTCAAGTGAATCAGAGTTGTTTGTTGGGTTTGCAGATGGCGCTAGCTGACACACTCAGAGGCTTGCTTCCACAGCTTGGGTGATTTTCACACCACAGGGCCAATTTCTATCTTTATGAGGTATATGTTTAAGTGGCACCACAAATAATGTTGTCAAATACAGTGCAGTCTTAGAGTTTCTTTTTGATGCTTTGTCACATGGTATCTCTCACCTCCGAGTCTACTTATATGCTCAACAGGTTGTGTCTCAATCAAATGGAGTTTACCACATATATGATCCTACTCTACACTAACGATTCCTTAGGGTATGTCTCTTAGAACGAAGCTTTAATTACATTACATATATACATGTTCCTAGGAGATTGAATCAAGTTACAGATACTCTCACTAATCATATATTAGATTGGCATATTGCACACATATAAGAAAAAGCACACACACGCACATGTAAATACATTTGTAAATAAATGTAATCCTTAAAACACAAAAAGATGTAAATATCCATATATATATCTCAAAAATATTAGAGTACATGGGTGGGCACAAGCACCTCAAAAATAGGTCCAGTAAGAGTCATGGGGCTTATGCCCTAAAAAATATACAAAAGGTGCCCTTAGCATGTAAGAAGTATAGCCTAACTAAGGGCGGGGCTTGTTGGCCCTGCCATAGTGAAAAACAATGTTTGCCAAATGCCTAAAGAGCTAGACCCAGGTTTGTGGTACCCCAACAACGTGAGTATGCATAGACAGTGAGAGATCCTCGATACCCGCCTCAAAAATCTCTCAGCCTCTCCGGATGGAGGTCCCCTTGCTGCTTCTAGTCAACTGGATGCAGATGGTCTTGCCTCTGGTCAAGGACACCGCATGGTCCTCATGAAGTCTGCTAGATGCACCAGCCCCACATATGCACATAATAGATACATACGTGTCAGATACTCTGGTATACATGATATATATGAAAAAACATAAAAAATAAATAACTTTGAAAACAAAAAATAAAACTTACCCATCTCTCCTCGCTCCTCTCTCGGGCATACAGGCATGTTAGGATCTCTGGAAAAGTTGATCCAAACATAGGGGTAGTTCTCTATGGCTATAATTTTTTGTGCCCACCAGGAAAAAAAAAATCGTAAAAAGCCTCGATGGTCCTCCCTCCACCCTATCGTGGCAACAACGTCGCCCACCTACATAGTGTTGGGAGAGGGGCCTCATGCCCTCATATAGTCTCTCTAGGACTGAGACTGGGAACCCTCTCAAAGAATAATGAGAAAAGAATAGTCCCGAATCCAAAGTTTCTATGTCTCTGCATAGGAAACTCTATCAATTGCCTCTTCATGCAGTCTAGTAAGGTGGTGCTCCAGTCAAAAATTTGTGCATTTAAGAACTAAACCACACAATTCATGTGCACTTGGGAAGCCTGATTTAAAGAAGATGATCCGGTAATCTACCCAATGAGAAAAACTATCACTTTCATTGATAGGTTTGAAATCTTGTTTATCAGCACCTTAATGCCGACTTTGTCAGTGCCGACTTTTCAATTTAGTCCAATCAACTCCTCTATGTTGTGAGGCATAGAGGGAAAACTGAGAAAGTTGACTGGTTACTCTCTCCTTGAGAGGCTAGTCATAAAATAGATATCTTTAGTCATTGGAGTCAATGACTGTGCCTAAAGCATGAATGCCTCTACGTTAGGATGCCAGTAGTCTACCAAGGCATTCAACAACCTGGGTTGTGCCCGCATGAATGGACATTGGAAGAATTTCAACAAACCACATTGAGCCAATGCGGCAGTAGCATTAGGTCCTATCCAACCAAAATATCAATGTCCTCATGCTCCCTCTCTCTCCAGTGAACATACATCCTACAATTTACAAGTTCAGGAGGGATTAACTCTTGCATCTTTTAATTTTTTCAACATGTTGGAGGGTATATGCAGGCTGTAATATACAAAGTCACRTATGCCCACATGCAGTATTTTCTCTACTCGCAAGCATACGCTGGCTGTCATAGGACATCCCRCGTATACATAGGGATAACCTTTTTAAAGGTYTGCACCCCCCCCCAAAAAACAAAAAGAAATGCACAAATGAAGAATTGAAATGCAAGGGGGGTTAGTATGTACTTACTTGTTCCAAGCGGAAGTTCGTTTCATCCACTGAAGCTCCCATAATCAACTCTTTTTACAAAGGGKTTTTTTTGGCTCCTTAGTCAATTTCTCAATTAAYAATGGTGATAATGAGCTGCCAACTTCTATTTATAGACCTTTTGGCCCCTTTTTGTCATTTTTTGGACCCCTTTGTCATTTTTTCTAGCCTGAAAATCATTTATTATGGTTCAAGAGTTTCTTATGGATTGTTACGATAAGTGTTACTCTGGGTATTGGGAAAATCTTTGGTGATTTGGGGCATTTTTAAGGTCCTTTGGTAAAAAGTCATTTTTCCAACTTGTTGCAGCTAAGTTAGGATTCCACCTCCACTTTCTGTATCTCGTTGTCTTTGTCACTTTGCCATAGGATCAACCCCACCAAGTTGAGACATGGAACCATTATTGTTGCTTTAGAAGTGTCATAATTTAGTGGTAGAACCTCCCCCTTCATGGATGCCCTAGGTAGATCCTGGTTGCATTTTTGGTGTCCATGCCATCACTAACAACTATAGGCTCAGGAGTCCTTATTAGTTTTTCTTGATCATGAATATGAGCCTCATTTGCATGATTCATTATCACTCTTGACCTCACCCTTGGGACTCCCAAAACACAACAGGTCTTCTTTTAAGCCATTTTTAGACTGTAGTGTCCCCAAGTCCGAGCCCCATTGTAAACCATGTTTGAAAGGAATTGTAATTATGTTATATTAGCTGGTGAGCCATGTTTTGTATAAGCTGGTAGGATTATGTGTTGTGAGGCCAGGGAGCCTGCTGATGTATTTGTATATATATATAGAATGATTAATAAAATATAAACACTGCCATGTGCAGACTGATCATGATGATTGAGTGAAGGGGGACCGAGCATCCACAGAGTGGGCAAGGGATTAGGGTCTAAGTATGGAGCCTAGAAGGCTTAAGCCTTGGGAATAATATTTTTAATATTATTCCAAAAGATATGTTTTAACCTAAGTCCTTTTGAATGACATGTGATTTCCAAAAGGTGGGAAGCATGCACGTTACCGAAATGCATGCAGACGCATGGGCGATAGTGTCAACCCTGACCATGCAATAAAAGCCACGTGAGCCGTGTTGGGGGTTCTCTTCTCCATTTTCGACTTACAGACTGCTAGGAGGAACAGATCTGACCCCGACAGAAACACCCTCATACATCTTCTGAACCATCTGAACCTGCGTTGACCTTGCATGAATTGTCTGTCACGCATTCCCAACACCAGAGCGTGAGTCTATCTTGGGCAGGGGGGATGGAAAACACCATTGGGCCGAGAGGGAAGTCTAGGTAGTTCCCTGCGAAGATTGTCTTGGGGAGAAATTCTGGGAATGAACACCGTGAGACCCTGTTGCCATTGTTGAGCTTGTTTCGAGAGGTCCAATTATGTATTCCCGGTTGACTATGTAGTCAGGCAACGATGTGTTGCACATGAATTATTTCCCAGCATAGGTGGTAATTGTGCATGTGTGTGATCTCTCTCTCTCTCTTGGGGGAGGGAGGTGGATGTTGTTGGAAGAAGTCTCTTCCAGAGAATGTACAACACCAGCTTCAGTCTCTGGGACTTCCTGATCTGGCATGTTTCTGAGGCCCAGAGAGGGAGGTTAGCACCGATGGACTGTTCTTGTGAAGGTGTATACTCCTGGGTGGAACAGGCATGTGGGGAATGAGGGACTGGGAGTAGTGGGCGTAAGATGGCATCCTGGGGAGAATCCTTCCAGATTCTAAGTGTGGTTTTCTCTGTATCCTCAGCCTAGTTAGGATTCCTTTCCTTGGGGTGGAGCTCGGTCCCAGCTTGGGGGTGACCCACTTTTGAGCKGATGAACAGTGTGGTCTAAGGCTGGGAGGTTCGTGGAAGGCCTGCACTTGGTTGGTGGTTCTTGTTATTGTTACAAGATAAGTGTTTATCTATGTTTTATCACATTTTATCAATATGCTTGTATCTTTGTGTATTAAATGATCATGCATTCTGTTGAGTATTGAGATTAATGTATTTGTCATGGATTATTATGTTAAAATTTCCCTTATGAGTACTYTGAGTTTAAATGTATTTCACTGTGTAAATGCACRTAATCAACAATGAATGTGTATGTGTTTTTCTGTGTAGTAACACCTGCACGACATTCGACTGTAAGGGGGTGTTACAAATTGGTATCAGAGCCTCGATTTTGACACTGATCCTAGATGGGCCAGAGGAGTGGTCTTTGGACTGAGAATGTGAGGGGAAATTGAGTCGGGAGGACCAGTTTTGGACCCTGGTGTGCTCCAAAACATCAAGGAGACACTTGACAAGTTTTATTAAGAACTCGGGAAGTTTAACGGTGCAGTGAAACTACAACCAATGTGATCTATGGCCACGGGGAGACAGGTCTCTGCACCAATGGTGTTAGAACCTTGGAATCTGTTTGGGAGGGAAGGCGAACCCTTGTGACCGTCAGATCTGAAGAATGTGCACAAGGATTAAAATCCCTTTTAAATTGGCACCGGAGCGTGGAAATCGCGATACACAAAATCCTGAGTTAAGTTAGAAGTCGTCTGAGCCATCAGATCTCAGTCGGAAAACCCGACAGCCATTGGATCTGTCGGGAGATGCCCAAAGGATAAACTTTAGTATTTAGGGGTGAAAGCTTCGAACTAGTGAGAATTGATCTCGACCATTTGTTTGGGATCAGACACGTGTCACAAGATTATCCACATCGGGGACTCGGGCACGGAAGGTTGGAAGAGGAAGTCTTTCGACTTCATGAGTGGTGAAGTCACGAGAGAATCGCAGCCGTCCAGCTGAGGAGGATAGGTGGCAGCAATCGTGAAGTCAGTGAAGCGCCGAAGAGATCCGATATTCGGGTCTCGCGAACTTGGAAGTTCGCAGGGTGAGGGCCCAAAAGTTGGATGATCCAAGTCGCGAAGTCATGAAATTGCGAGGAGCGAGGACAACCTATGGATTCAGATCATGGGAGGACCGTTGGATTAGGAACCCCATCGCTTATCGTGCGGTCGGGGGTTCGGAGGTTGAAAGGAGTCATTTTTTACTTCACGAGTAGCGAAGTGCCAAGAGCCGTGCACGAGGACACGTGGTAGAACCACCAGGTGGGCCTGGGTGACTGACGGGCGAATACACGTCGCCAGGAGGAAAGGAGTCAATGCCTCGTTGACTTCTTGCGTCTCAGGGATTCGTTAGGTAAGAGCATGGGAGCTCAACGTTGAAACTCGCAAAGGTGCGAGTAGCGATGAGTGCTAACACTTAGACTTAGACTTAGGCTACAATCCTGTGTAGAAGATGCTAGCGAGGAGGGAGCCACGCCCATGTCGCATCTCGGGTATCGACGGTTAGAGGAAATGAGTCAAGGGTCTTCAACTTGCGAGGTCGCGAGTTGCGAAAAGGGTAACTTAGGTTTCGTATATTTAACTGTCGGATATTCGTGGACCAAGATTCTGAAGTTACGAAGTCCCAGAAATTGCCTCGATTGCAAAGAAATGAAAGAAATACATAATACTTCCAGTTCAAGAAACTTATTTAAAAATGAAATGTCTGTTATTTTGTTCGAACTGGTTTGTAAATATTGTGGATTTTGTGTGAGGTTTAATGGCTTGCAAATTGCGAATTCAATTGCACAGTGCGTGTGCAGAGTTCAATGAAGGCCAGAACTCCATTTAGTCAACGCCTAGTATGGAGTGGGGAAGAGTGCAAATTACCCCTGAAATGGAAGACGAACAGGAAGGAAAGGATGTTAACCTGGGAGTCGAAGGATCGAACTCCAATGGGCACGGAAAAGAGATGGATAAGGAAGAACATATGATGCAAATCATCAAAAGATTGCAGAAAGATGACCAAGATTGCCTCGCTGATAGCCGAAAGCTCCTAAAAATCTGGGATCGGTAGGGTGAGTTCAATTTAAAAATATTGAAGAGCATGGAAAGAATAGAGAAGAAACTAGAGAAAGGAAGAGACTCAAGTACGATGGGGAGTCGCAGAACCCATGGAAGAAGAAGTAGATCGAGGAGTGGTAGCCGACATCACAATCGCTCCCAAAGACGTTCTGACAGTAAGACACACAGTAGTTCAAGCCCATCACCTACCAGGAAACATTGGAAATATGGAAGAGAGGAATTGAAAGGAGAGATGAACAAGATTAAGCCTCCAACGTTCGATGGAGAACATAAGAAGGAAGAATATGCCGAGACCTGGCTGCTTGGCATGAAGAAATACTTCCAACTGCAGAATTATTCTGCCCATGTAGAAGGGAGAATTGCAATGTACCAACTGAAAGGAAAAGCATCCATGTGGTGGGATCAGTTTGTACGAGTGCAACACATCAGAGAGAAAGAGGTCACTTGGAAGGAATTTAAGAGGTATTTTGAGAAGAAATACCTGACTAAAAGATACTATGACAGAAAGATGAAGGAGTTATTCAAACTCAAGTTGGGCAGTATGACCATTGATGAGTACGAACGAAGTTTTCTGGAACTACTGAAGTATGTTCCATTCATCAAAGATGAGGCTGTTAAAATTCAGAGGTATCTGAGTGGACTGCCACCTTCTGTTGGTGACAAAATTCAATATGATGATCCTAAGACCATGGAAGAAACCATAAGAAGGGCGAAATGCCTATATGAATAGCAAAGAGAAAGGCCTACCTTTCGAAGGGCTTGGGATGACCAAAATAAATTTAAGAAAGAACAGAGGCAGAAGGGAAGCAAGCCTTCCTTTTTCAGAAACAGTCGTCAGGAACAGCCTTCTGTTAGAGAGCCGAGAAGGGCTGAAGAGGGTGCACAAAGACAATGACAGGTGCCCATTCAGTGTTGGGTTTGTCAAGGAAACCACAAGTACAAAGATTGTCCCCATAAAAATGATAAGGAAAGAATTGTACATACTGTTCAACAAGATGAAACAGTGGAGGATATGGTCAGCAGAATGCTGAGGATCCACGCAGCCCTGGACAACAAGAAAGCAGAATTTCAATCGCACATGATTGAAGTGGAAGGTATGATTAACAACCGACCACTTGTTATTTTAATTGATTCAAGGGCTAGCCATAGTTATGTAGATCCTAGAGTGGTGTAAAATTTGAGTCTAATGAAGAGAAAACATGAGAAGTCTTGGTTAGTGTAGTTAGCCACAGGGACCAAGAGGAAGATCACCGAATTGGTTAAGTCTTGTTCGATGGACATGGAAGGAATGAGCACCAAGGCTGAATTGAACATTCTTCCTTTAGGCTCGTATGATTGCTTAATTGGGATGGACTGGTTGGACCAACACCATGCCCTTATGGATTTCCATAACAAGAGGTTCACATGCCTAAATGAAGAGGGAAATTAGGTAACAGTTCAAGGAATTTCCAGAACCATGGCTGTTAGAGAAATCTCAGCCATGCAACTAAAGAAATGTTATCGAAAGGGTTGTCAATTGTTTGCATCTCGGGTGGAAGAAGCATCCCAATATGTAGTATCTAATTTGGAAGACCATAGTGTGCTCCAAGAATTTAAGGACGTGTTTCAAGAGGTGCTTGGATTGCCTCTGAAGAGGGACATCGATTTTTCTATAAATTTGATGCCTGGAACAGCTCCAGTTTCGAAAGCTCCTTATAGGATGAGTACGCCAGAGCTGAAAGAGTTGCAA
>JASDQU010235979.1:5404-17200 GCA_032191745.1 Picea mariana
TGATACCATGCCAAAAAACCAGTGACGCAACTCATATTGCGAACTTGTTTTTCAAGGAAGTCATCAGACTTCACGGCTTGCCAATGAGTATCGTGTCTGATCGAGATACCACGTTCATAGGGCATTTCTGGAGGACTTTATGGAAAAATATGGGGACAAGTTTGTCTTTTAGCTCAGCATATCATCCTCAAATGGATGGGTAGACAGAAGTCATGAACAAAAGCTTGGGAGATTTGTTGAGGAGCTTAGTGACTGAACACCACAGTCAGTGGGATCACATTCTACCACAGGCGGAATTTTCTTATAATGACTTTCTTAATAGAAGCACAGGGCAGAGTCCATTCCAGATTGTATATGGAATGCAACCAAGGCGAGTTTATGAATTGAAAGATGTGGAACAAACTGAATTCAGAAGTGCTAGTGCAGAGTAATTTGCAGAAGCAATGAAGGAGCTTCATAGTCAAGTCAAGGAACGATTGCAGAATTCAAATCAAGAATACAAACGAAGAGCAGATCAATACAGGTGAGAAATTCAATTTGAAGTTGGTGATCTGATTCTTGCACATCTGAGGAAGGAGAGGTTCGCAAGGGGAACATATAACAAACTAAAGATGAAAAAGATTGGACCGTGCAGAGTCATAAGGAAATTTGGGGCAAACACATATGAGATTGAATTACCCGATGGGATCAAAATCTCACCGATATTCAATGTTGCAGATTTGTACCCTTACAGAGCTGAAGAAGTAGGAGCAGAGGAGGAACATAAAGAAATTCAATGGACCAAACAA
Organism: Picea mariana; assembly: GCA_032191745.1. Lineage (NCBI taxonomy): Eukaryota > Viridiplantae > Streptophyta > Pinopsida > Pinales > Pinaceae > Picea > Picea mariana. The sequence goes on from JASDQU010235979.1 coordinate 6,193, forward strand.
ATGCCAGTAGCTGAAAAAATGCAGATGGAAAGAATAATAGACAAGAGGATTAGCAGAAAGGCCAGGAGAAAAGAGTATTTTGAATACTTGGTCAAATGGAAAGGACATCTAGTTGAAGATGCTAGTTGGGAAGATGAAGCAGAAATTCATAAGCATGGACATACCGTGAAAGAGCTCATGAACTGAAGTTCATGAAAATTTTCAAGTGAGGGAGTATGATGCAGGAGCATCATAAGCAGCCAGCCAAGTGAACATGAAGGCGAAAGATAGCTAGAAAAGTGCATCACACATTTTTCACATTTTGAAATGTTTTCTTTTGGAAAATTAATGAGCAGATATTAATGTAGTAGTTAAAGGAAGCGTACTTGCATGTTGTAAACAGATCTTGAGCGGTTTGCTCTCATCTATAGAATGTAAAGTCATTTATACGTAATTAATGAAAGTAGGTAGATTTGAATGTTAGATTAGATAGTTTAGAAGTGTAGGAGGGAAAACAGATATAGACACCCTCACCCTTGTATCATTGTAACATTATCATCATTGAGAGTTGTAGAGAAGAACCCATGTACAAGAGCACTTGAGTTAATATATGAAGCTTTGAATCAATTTTCATGGTGTTATAATGCTTACTGTTTACATTTGCTGAATGGTATGCTTACAATTGTTTTATTCTCTTTTTTTACACATTGTTTCAATGCTGTGTTGGATGTGTGGTTTCATGTTAAGTATATGAAGTCTGAGAGTGGAGAAGAATGAGTTTCAATTGTTTCTCATCCTGAGAGTTCTTGCAAGGAGTGCAGTGGAATGTCCGCAAGGTATGCATTGACAAGGCTCCGAGTTTACCTCAGAAAGCTCAGGAGAGATACCATTGTTCTCATTCCAGCAGAAGTGCAGGTGAAGCATAGAAGTCGTGCAAGGTGTGTGCAGGCTAATTGAAGCCTTAGAATTCATCAACTAAGGTTGAAGAGTGAAGTATTGTTGTTGCCGAGAGTGCATAGAGTCGAAGAATCAAATACACATAAGTATTTGAAAGATTGCCGCAAAGAGTGCATGCAGGAGTCCTTTCGAGACTTGAGGTTGCAATAGAAATATCAGGAGGATCAACACCTTTGAAGTATTCAAAGGAAGACGGGGAGCTGAATCATCGTGCAGAAGTTAAGTCCTAGAAAAATAACACCAAGTTAGTTTAGGCCAGAGGTTCTTGGGGAAGAAATTGAATGGTCAAAATTCTCCATGGAGAACTCGCGAAATCGCGAGGACCGTAGGATCCAGAAGAGTTGCAAGGTGGATAAGAGTTGGAAAAACCCATTATGTTGGTTTCAAGGATCAACGTGAATCGTTGATCATGGTCAGCTGAGTCATTGGATCATTTCGGCAAATCGGGGTTTGTAAGTCCGAAGTGCAAGCCAAATCCCTTGGTCACTCGAACTCCCGAATCGCGAAATGGATTATCGCATGTAAAGGCGAGGAGTGGAATTTTTCGAAAATTCGAAAGTCTGGATTTTGGTACTTTGAGGGGTCTTGACAAAAAGGAGTCGGGGAATAATGGAGTGAAAATCTTGAAGTCGTGAGTTGCGACAGGACTTGGCGTGAATTTCAGGATTTCGACACTTCGGGTGTCAGGAAGTAGAGGAGGTAGCATTCTAGGATCGAGAGTTTTGAACTTCTGGTACCTGGAAGCTCGAAATAACGTGGGTCGTCGGATCAAAAGGGAGGCTACTTGATGTTGATTCCATAGAGGTATAATTTAAGAATTCGGGGTTTCGAAGTGGTAGAGAAACAACAATTGGAGGATTGTTCAAGTCCTGAAAGCCATGAAGCTTGAGTGACAGGTGGCAAGAGTCCACGTCAGAGATAGAAGACATTGGAGTGGACTGGTGGCGTGTCTTTGTCAACAGGTGGAGTCAAACCTTGTTGAGAGTTTCGGGGTTTTGGAGGTTGAAGAGTCGGGAGTCTTGCATCCGGATTCGCGAAGTCGCAGAGTCCGAAAATCTGAATCGGTGAAAAGTCTCGTTGGGGAGCCAGCCTTTGCTGAACACATCAGGGTTCGACATTTTGGTATTTTTGAAGACAAGAGGTTGGGGTTCTTTGTTATGGAATTCCGGAAGTCACGAAACGTGATATAGCTGTGGAGGAGGACGCGACCAAAGATTTCGGCATTTCAGCATTTCGGGTTTTGGAGGTTGAAGAGGCAAGGGGTTCGACAACAGGATTCATGAAATCGTGAAATCCGAAATCCTGAAAAGAAAAGAAAAGCCCCTATCATATTTGTTGGTCAGTTGTGGAATACACCTTGTGTTGTGGTATTCCCTATGGGGGAAACCAAATAGTCAATCCGACTCAGGGGAATATTTGGAATGATCCTAAGACCAGGGGGTCATGCAGAATCTGCTAAGGCAGGGGGTGCTGCATCATAATTTTATGCCTTGAACTTACATCCTTATGTTTTTGTTTGTTTATTTATTTCTTTAATATAAGCTTATGACTTGAAGTTGTTATTTCGTTTAGGCCACCCCATACTTGTGGGAATAAACTCACAAATTTATTTGTAACATTCTTCAATATATTCCTATGCCTTGAACTTGTTATATCTTATGTTTTTATTTTGTTTTTATACCTTATGTTTTCATTTTCTTGTATTTTGAAAGGATGGATCAAGGTGAGTCGTTGAGATGTGAGTCTCCTAATATACCTCAAAAACACTCGAGGCTATCCAATAAAGGAATAAGACGGGCCCCTAGTTTGATAGAGACATCTAGGTCATTAGAGACCCCCATTTCAGCAAGGTATCGTATTCAGGTAGGGGAACCTAGTGACAGAAGGCAGTCTAGTGAAAGAAGGAAATTATCAGATGAATTAGTCAATAGATCATCGAGATAGATTTCTTGAGATACAGTTGGAGATTCAACTTATTTAAATAGGTTGAAAATAAATACCCCCACGTCGAAGAATGTAAAGACCCCATCACATCAACAACATACGTTTGGTAAATTTCTTCCATTTATTTATTATTATTTTGTGTCTATTTTTATATGTTTTTATGTCTTTTATGTGTTTTTGTTCATTTTTGTGAATATTTTCAATTGTTTATTTGTGTAGAGGATCAATTTTATTTGGGGGTCGATAATGAAAGAGAGAGTGAAATCATGCAAAGTCCAATGTTCATGCAGAGGGTGAAGGTGGATCCAGGAAATGCTATGAAGAAAATGAAGATTACACCCCTATAACCATCTATCCCTCATATGAACTAGTTAAGAACTTTCCTGGGAAGGAAATGATGAAGAAATGATGCTCCAACGATGCTCATCCCATCATGATAAGATGGAGAATGATCTCAGGAATATGGAACTCCCTGCAGAGAGAAAGCGAAGCTTGGAGATAATTTTTCATTCTTTGCAAAAATTTATTAATGTATATCAGAATCTTGGGACAGTGAATGATACCTTCATAGATTTTATAAGGAGATGGAAGTCATAGGTGATGGGCTGTGATAAATGGGAAGAAGTACAGAACAAAGTTTAAAAAATGAAGCAATTTCAATGTTCAATTTCAAGGAAGGTCTAAAGCGACCGATATTGAAGGTGAAATATTTCAAGCACCATAACATTGCATGACATCTTTATAACATATTCTTGGCATCATATAGGAGGTTTCCACAGAATGATGAGATACCAATTTTCTTTGCTAGACTTTTCTATGCGGATTTGTTTTTGGGCATGCACCCCAATTATACCAGCCTACCATATCAATATTATGGGGTTGGTAAAGGTCAAACATGTGATCGAAAAGGGGCATATCAAGATGCATCATTGCTGAGGCCTCCACCACCTCTGGTATCTCGCCCAACAGGGGCATTTTCTTCACCTGAAGAGATGGAAGCCACATCACAAGTTGGAAAGGAGGCGAGGACTGCAATGAGAGATAATTTAGAATTTGTTTTGTATGGTATTGATTTTGGTTTGAACCGACAGAGAGCACAATCCACAGCTTAGGATATTTTTTTTGACAAGAGGGATGAGGATCTGATAGATTCCACTAGTGTAGAAGAGTTACGGGCTTATGCAAAATTTTGTCGCAGTGGATGGAAAGAGTTAATTATGCATGAGGAATTAGGCATTGGATCGGTATGTGTTATAGTTTGTAAATTCTTCATGCATTTGGGAACAATTTTTTATTAGATCTAGATACATATCATTGCATTGTTAGAAATAATTAAGGTTTTACATGTTCAATAATCGGATTTTGGTCAAATGTTAAATGATTCCTCATTAAATAAGGGACTTGATTCATAGTATTTAAATTTGGATGCAATGAATCATGTATATTTTTAAAAATATCCATATCTACACTTTAGTTGTATAATTTCCACACCTTGTTGAAGAATTAATCCAACAAATTTATATCTCGCCATTAATGCGAACACATTTCTCTAAAATTCAAAGTTTTTTTTTTCACAGATTCCCTTGCCAACTCCCAACACATTGATAGGTTTATCAAAGTTGTCATCGCAGATGTTGGTATAATTTCAAGAGGTTGGGAGTTCACAGGTATAATTGCATGTTCAAAACATATTTCATTAAATATGAAAATTGCAATGTCATTTAAATTATTAATTTAAAAGAAAAATGTCTTACAATATACAAATTTTCAAATCTCAGCGTGGTGGGGATAGTTGCATGTCTCCACACACTATGGGTATGCCACTCTCTTGTGTGGTGGACGATATTGAGGTTGGCACATCACATGTATTTCATTTTTTGAAGTTTAAAACTACGATTTCAAGTGTCAATCTTTTAATTTTAATTCATCAAAAATTATTTAAAAATGTTATCTATGTAAGTAGTTTCCTTTATGGACATATGCAAATTTCAAATGTGTTATAGGACAAGTTGGAGAAGAGAGTGTTAGATAGAGTTCCTAAGAAGGATGCATCCATACGAGAGAAGGATGCGCCCATACCCGATGATGCACAGGTCATGTATATGTACATTAAATTTGTAAGTTCTAGTGTGTTTTTATGAGGACTTTATTATATACACATGAATGCTTAATTTGTTTTTTCTACTTTTTTGAAATTTTATGGGTTACATTATAGATATGCACATGATGCAGTTGTCTTGTATTTATTTCGTCCATGTCAATGGTTTAGAATAATATGTACTTGGGATTTAGACAAAACTACATGTATTATCCTTAATGCGGTTGCCTTCCATTTTTTTCCTTTTGAAAGATGTGCAGAACAACTTTGTAAGTCCCCTTTTTCTTTCCTTTTGAAAGATGTGCAAAACAAATTCAATATCATTTGCCTACATTTCTTTTGCAAAAAGAGTTCAACATTATTTTTAAAACCATGTTTTATTTGTAGTTGAAATACACTTGTAGAAAAACTAAATTTTTGGTTGATCAAATATTCATGGTTGCTCAAATATTAAGCATTTTAATTAAGCATTTTCTATTCATTGAAGGGTTAGTCAATGAGTCCCTATATAAATATACCGTCATTTAAAATGGTATATCTTTGGGGAAAGAATGGGGAAGGTTCAACCACCCCTTATTTCTTTGGGTATTCTCTTGAACTCTTCACTAATTGCTTACCAACCATAAACTAACTTTTCTAGATTTAAAAATATGCTAAAAATGTGCTAGATACATGATCTTACTTATGTTTAGATCATGATGCATGAATTTTTGAAAGAGCATTTGATTATATGAGGAAATCTACCCCACAACTGAAAAATGAAAGATTTATCTTCTTGGAAGAATGTTGTAATATGGAGATTTCGGTTTTTTCCATACAACGAAGTGAATTTTTTCTTGGGGTATTCTCAAACTCTTAACTTGTTGATTACTAACCAATAACCAACATTCCTAGATTTAAAAATATGTTGTACATGATATTATGTTTAGATCATGGTGCAAGCAATTGATTATATGAGAACATCTATCCCGGGATAGAAAGAGGAAAGATTTATCTTCTTGGAAGAATCCATCTTAATATGTCCAGATTTGTGAACTTTCACAAAGAATGAAGTGAATTCCTTCTTGGGGTATTGTCAAACTCTTAGCTAATTGTATACCAACCAGAAACCAACATTTCTAGATTTAAAAATATGTCAGGTACATGATCTTATTTATGTTTAGATCATGATGCAGTAATTTTTGAAAGAGCATTTTATTATATGAGAACATCTACATCCCATAGTAGATAGAGGAAATGTTTATGGTCTTTGAAGATTGACTCAAAACATCTAGATTTGTGGTTTATGCATACATACAAGTGAATTCATTCTCGGGGTATTATCTAACTCTGAACACTAATTTCTTACCAACCACACACCAACTTTTCTCTTTCAAAATATTTTGTATATGATCATACTTTGTTTAGATCATGTAGGCATTTTTTAAAGAGAATTTCATTATAATATGAGAACATCTAAACCATAACAGAAAATTAAAGATTTATGCTCTTGGAAGAAAGGCTTAATATGGAGAATAGAATCAAAAGAGAGAAATAATATTAGATCCATGGAACTCCTTAAAGGTCCATGGAACTCGGGTTGGGTATGTTATTCTTGCTCATGGTTGGATATGCTATTCTTGCTCATCGCTTATTTAATATTTATATGTTTATTATTTTAGACAAGTATATACTAATATGTATTATTGGTTTTTCTTCCTTGTTACAATAATGTTTGTACATGGAGCATGAAGGAGAGCATGAATGTCTGAGGATGAGACTCCAACACATTTGGTATGCCAATTTTGCTTGAGCTAGTTTATTTTATTTATCTAAATATTATTTTAAACAAGTGTAAACTTTATGTTAAACAAATATATATTTTATTTAATATGTTTAAATTTTATTTATGAAATATTATTTTTCAAGTATGAATCTAGTACTACATGACTATATACATGTTTATGAGGAGTCAACAATGGCTCATAATCCAAAAATATTGGAGGGTCCATAAAAATGGAAGAAGCAAAAAAATGAGTTCTATCATTAAACTTGTAGAGTTTTAGAACAATATATTGGTTTCCTATAATTTTGATGATATATGAACTATATATTTTTCATGTTATTATCCTATAATCCTTGTGAAAATTATGTGTATTTGGTAGTGTAGTTACTGCAAACATGCTTTTAGTATATATATGTTATTTTTTGAACTCAAAATATCAATAGTGCTTGAACTTTGAAAAAATGTTTTGGTATGTGGATCGTTGTGTTCTTTTCTAAATGGTCTATATGTTTTATGATTGTCTATATGGTTTAAGATGATGATTTTATTGAGTCATTCATTGCTGGGTAAGTTATTTCATCACTGTCCATTGCTTTTCCACTCATTGTCTTTTATGGAAAGTGAAGCTTTAAATTCTTCCGAATGGCTCTTATCCTCAATGATTTGTGCTCATGTTTTATCGGAGATGGGTGGGGCAGACCTTACCCCTTCTAGTTCTCCTCCAAAGGAATTTGGGAACAGAGGTCTAAATAATGTTGTGACTTCTTTAGATACTCCTTTGGCCTCCGATCCTATTTACTCAGATAGAGCTGGTATCTCAGTTCAGACTTCTCCTTCTGAGCCTGTGAATTTGTCTTTAAATAACCCCTTACCTGAGTCAATACCACCCTTGACGGAGGCTTCAGACTTTCTCTCGAGTTACCATGAGGCGGAAGAAGAAGAGACTACTCTATCCGATGTTTTGGACTCTTACTTACCTTTCGTCCGGGACAAGGATTATTCTATTCATTTGCCCATATATTTGGGGAAGTCTCCTGTTACTTTTCCACAGAAGGAGGGGGGGACTTGTACTTCTAATTCACTTAATGGCTGAGAAGGAAAGTATTTTACATGGTCTCGTGGTCTAGGCTATGAGATCTCTCCCATTAAAACTAGAAGTGCGAGAAAGAAAACTGTATCCATTCCTGCTTCTAATTCACTTACTACTTATTCCTTTGAAGGGGGGGCACTTAGAGCAGTGAAATCCCTAGCTAGGGTTATTTAATGATTTGTCTATTACTCAATCTTTGTGGGACTGGAGGCACCCAAAAATTGGCCTCTGTTAGGAGAGTGTTGGATAAAATTCGCCCAGATTTAGTGTGCTTTAAAGAAACTTGGGTACAATCGGAGAAAGCTAGAATGTTTTTGAGTTTGATTCAGCCCTATTGGTTTTGCTGCGCTGTCAGCTCTGTTGGAACTTCCTGTGGCTTATTAGTTGCATGTGATCCTATATTTTTTTATTTAAATGCCTTTCTAACATGTGGTGTAATACTTATGTCAGGTCATATAATAGCAAGCAAAAGACTATTATATTTTTAAACATATATGGACCATGTACAAAACAAAGACTATTTTGGAACAAGTTAGCAGACTCAGGCATGCTATCAAAGAATAATCTCATTATAGCGGGAGACCTCAATGTGACACTATCAACGAAAGAAGTTTGGGGTGGAACCAATCTGTCAGCACACTCAATAGGATTTTTTAAGTCTTTCTTTCAAGCAAATCACCTCATTGATATAGCCTCAGACAAATTGGTTCCTACCTGGAGAAATGGACGTTCCGGGGCAACTTTGATATCCAAGAGATTGGATAGATTTCTTATAGCAGAGGATTTTTTTCCAGGGATTGGATTATATAGGACTTGGGTTGAGTACCCGTACATATCGGATCATGCTCCAATAGTGCTTCAGCTAGAGCTGGCACCTTTATATAAATCATGTCCCTTCAAACTCAATCCATATTGGCTTCAGTTCCAGGATTACGAAATTTTGGTACAGGAATTGTGGAAAAAACCAAAGTATTATGAGGAACTAGACTGTCAAAAAAGACTACTTTGGAAACTTAAAGACTTAAAGGAACAGACCAAACAGTAGCAAAAACACAGACTGGAAATTTCAAAGATTCGTCTTAAAGAACTGGAACGGGATATCATAGTTCTGTTACTATAAGCGACTGATGATATGCTAACAAAGGAAAAGGAGACAGAATTAAAAGAAAAGGAAGGGATAAGAAATAATCTATTAAAATAACAAGAGGATATTTTGCGTCAAAGAAGCCGAGCCATTTGGATCAAAAGCGGGGATCAGAACACAAATTTTTTTCACAACTTTTCCAACTTCAGGAGAAACAAAAAATTTATTTGGGAGATCGCAGATGAGATGGGTCAATTACAGACGTCTCAGAAGAATATAATGGATGCTGCAAAGACTTATCTCAAAAATTTCTTTAATGAATCAGATGGAATTTCCATATTGGATCAAGTAAGGGTTGCTGAGATCTTTCCAAAAATGATGACTAAGATAGAAGCGGATAATCTATTTAGACTGGTAGTCCTCGAAGAAATAAGGAAGGTTTTAAAGAATTTTAAGGTTGATAAGAGTCCTGGCCCGGATGGCTAGATAATGGAATTCTTTGTCCACTTCTTTGATCTAGTAGGTGGAGATTTATTGAATATGGTTGAAGAGACGAGGCAAAAGGGTAAGATCTGTGGGGGCCTGAACTCGACATTCATTGCATTAATCCCCAAAGTTAATAAGCCACTTTGCTTTGGGGATTATAGGTCGATCTCGTTATGAAACTTGTGCTATAAAATAATTTCCAAGATCATAGCAAATAGGATCAAACCCTTCCTATCCAATTTGATTTCAGAGGAGCAGCTTGGGTTTCTTAAGGGTCGTCATATTCAGGATGCTATAAGGACTGTACAAGAATGTTTGCATAGTATAAGAAACAAGAAATTAAAGGCTCTAGTTTAAAATTGGATCTTCAAAAATCCTATGACTGTGTCAGTTGGGATTTATTGAGGATGATCCTTATACAAGTGGGTTTGGGCACAAAATTTTCTAACTGGATCATGAGTTGTGTGGACTCAACTACTTTTTCCATATTAATAAATGGTGATGATACTGGGTTTTTTAAAGGTGGAAGAGGGCTGAGACAAGGCTGACCCTTGTCTCCTTTACTCTTTATAATGGTTATGGAGGCATTAAGCATATTACTTAAACATAGTCAATGGGAAGGGAAGCTGTCAGGTATTCAGGTCTCTAGAACAATGAATATTTTTCTTATTTTATTTGTGGATGACATTATCATAATGTCTAGGGATACTTTTCAGGAATGGTGGGAGATTGACAAGGTTCTAAAGTTGTTCTCTTCAACATCAGGTTTGAATATCAATATTATAAAATCAACCTTTCATCATGAATGCTTATCGGAACTGGAGTTAGATCCTTTTAAATCTTTATATCCTTGTATTTTCTCAGAATTGGCAATCGGCTTCAAATATCTTGGTGTATTCATAAAGACCGGTACCCATCGTACTGAGGATTGACATTGGATGATATGGAAGATGGAAAAGAAGATTGATAATTGGTGTTATAGTTGGCTGTCACTGGGGGGTAGACTTGTTCTTATTAAAGCTGTTTTAGAGAGTCAACCGATTTACTGGATTTCATTAGCAATAATTCCTAATTCTATTTTGAATTCTCTGCGAAAACTGATGATGAACTTTATTTAGAATGGGAATCAGGAGACAAATCATATCCATCTTTGCAAGTGGGAACAAATTACATTGCCAAAGCGTAATGGGGGATGGGGTTTGAGAAATATCCTAGATTTCAAGCAGGCGATGGCTGTAAATTCCTTATGGAGAGTTTTATCTTGACTTAGTATATGGCACAAGGTAATAAAAGATAAGTATTTTCCACATACAATAGTGACAAACTGGTTCAGATCTTTAAATTTTCGGGCTCGGTCTCCCTCATGCATTTGGGGAGGCCTCATAAAATCTGTCCATCTCATCCTACAGTGGTTATCATGGAATCCTGGAAAGGGTCATCTCATTGATGTAGGGAGAGATAAGATACTTGATATGGGAGAAAAATCTCTTCTGTCTCTTCTGTCTGATAATTTAATTTTAGCACTTCACGATAGACATATTTTTTCTTTATCTTAGGCTCTAAGGAATGATGACAGATCGTACTCTTTGGCCCTATGGTTAAATA
>JASDQU010235982.1:0-11068 GCA_032191745.1 Picea mariana
CTACACTCCCCCGTGGGGAAGAGTGTACATACTTCTGGGGTGTAAATACTTCATGGGGTATAAACACGGCTGAAAGAAAGGACCTCTGAATCAAGAAGATAATCAGGCTCCACAACCAACAATTAGATTGTTGGATGTTTGATTTTCCTATGAAGGATGTTAGGTAAGATGTTGCAATGAAATTTAATCATGAAAGGGGGAAAAAAGTCATTGGTTAGGGAGTCAATGACCGACCCTTCAATAACAAGGGTTTGGGGCATTACATATTCATAAGTTCAAACTTTATATTATGTATATTTTAGTCATGGTGTATCATTGTACTTCATTTTTATTGACTTCACTATTTTTCAATTAGGATATAAGAAGTACAATGATTCATTTGGTCTAGAAATGTGCAAATGGCCATGTGACATTAATGCTTTTATGGTTTTCAATGTTTATTATTAATGGTTAGTTTCAAAAGTTTAAAACTTAAAACTTAATTATATTTTATATAATAGGGTAGAGTCCCCCATGCCCCACCCCTTGATGTACCTTAACAACCCTAATTAAGGTATTAGGGTTGTAATCTAATTTGGGATAACGGATTAGGGTTTTGAATACCACATAATACTTATATATTGTATTGTGAACAATGAAGTTAATATTATAATGTGGAAGATAGAGGTGTGGCTCTAAGGTTTGTTGGTTTTCTCAGTTAAGGGTTTCCAAGGTAAATCTCTATGTATTTTGTGTGTGTCATTGTTGTTCTTTCTATTTTTCTTAAGAGTATGTATGCATTGTTTCACTTCAAAGGTTTAAAACTTACATTTGGTACAAGAGTGAGATTATTGGGTTTAGGGTGATATCTTTGTTGCTAAGGGTCCAACTCATTTTTGATAGAGCAAGTTTATCTATGGTTTGTGATAAACCTTGTTTCAGTGAGAACTTTGTAGTGGTGATTCTTGTGTTGAAAGAGAATGGTGAGAAGTTCTATAATTAAGGTTGAGAAATTTAATGGTCAAAGATTTGAGCTATGGAAGCTCAATATGGAGGACCTTCTTGTAGACAAAGAATAATGTGTCTCTATGGATCCCGATTCTGCACCTACGTGTATGGCAACGAAAGACTGGATAAAGTTGGATAGGTAGGAAAAGAGTACAATATGGTTAGGTCTTTCATATTCAGTGTTATTGAATGTCTTGGGAGAAGTTATAGCCAAGGAGTTACGGGATAAGTTAAGGAATGCTTGTTAGTATAAGTCCTTGGTAAACAAACTTTTCCTTCAAAAGAAGATGTACCTCCTAAGGATAAATAACAAATACTCTGTGATAGAGAATCTAAATGCATTTAACATTGTGGTAAGTCAAATATTGTTTGTCGACATTAAAATTTCCAATGAAGATAGGTGCATTAGTTAATTGTGTTATTTGCTAGATTCATGGGATAGTCTAGCTATAGCTATTGGGAGTAATGCAACCATGTTAAAGTTGGATGATGTGGTTGCATCCTTGCTATTGAAAGAAATGAGGTGGAGAACCATGGATAGTTAGAGCATGGATTACTTATATGTAAGAGGTCATCCCCAAGATACAAATAAAAACAAGTCTTCAAGGGGGAGATCTAAATATATAGGTATATCTAATTCTCCAAGAAAATATTTAAGGAAATCATGGAAATGTAGTAAAGTTGGGTATTATAAAAAGGATTATAGATAAAAAATTGTTGATATAGGGAAGGGATTTGATGATTTTCCTTCCACCAAAGGGAAGACATCCTCAAAGGAAAGAGGGGATGTTTATTTGGCTTCTACAAGCACACATTCAGATCATGATGTATGGTTGATCAACTCGGGTGCTTATTTTCCTATGACTCCTCATAGGGAATGATTTTGTGAATATGAAAAGTATAATGGAGGTGATGTTTTCTTAGGATATGATTGGATAGATAAAACCACAGGATGTATAAGAGTTAATTTGTTTATGAAGGATGGAAGGATTAGAACACTCCCTAGAATTTTGCACATTCTAGAGCCAAATAGAAACTTAATATCCATATGTAAAATTAGTGGCGTAGGTATACATACTGTGTTTGAAAAGGAAACCTGCAAAATGGTTTGAGGAACAATGGTGTTGATAAGAGGAGTTCATAGTGGAACTCTATATAAGCTATTGTGAAGCACTATCACTGATGGGTGTAATAGTTTTGTTTTTCATGAGGTTGGAAATGAAGAAGAGACATAACCCCTACAGTCTATGGAGGAAAGACAATGCTATAGCATCGAATACCAGGACATACTAGAGAGAAGGGCCTTTGAGAATTACATAGTAAAAGTATGGTTGAAGGTATGTCTAATTGCACACTAGATTTCAATTTATGTGAACATTACATATATGGTAAACCAAATCGGGTAAGATTCTCATCTGGTGCTACAAGAGAAAATGGAATTTTAGACTTGATACATAGTGATGTGTTTGGACCTATTTCTATTCCATCATTAGGTAAATTTGTGTATTATGTTTCATTCAAAGATGATTTCTTAAGGAACATGTGGATTTATTTCCTCCAAAAGAAATATGAGGTCTTTGATATATTTAAAGAGTTTAATGCTCTTATAGAGAATCATACATAGAAGAAAATAAAGGTGTTGAGGATAGATAATGGTGGAGAGTAATGTGGAAATGAAATCAAGGAGTTCTATAAGAAGTGTGGAATAACAACGCAAAAGACTACTCCATACACACCTAAATAGAATAGATTTGCAGAAGAGTGAATAGGACATTGATGGAAAAGGAAAGAAGAATGCTCAGTGGTGTCATGTTAGGATAAGAATTGTAGGTAGAGGTAGTGGATATTGCATGTTACTTGGTAAATCGATCACCCTCATCATTGTTGGTCAACAAAAATCCACATGAGGCATGGACTGATAAGAAACCCTCTCTTAAAAATATCAGAGTTTTTGGTTGTGATGCTTATGTACATGTTCCAAAGGAAAAAAGGAGTAAGTTGGATAATAAAGCTAAAAAACGTATCTTTGTTGGTTCTAAAGATGGTATAAAAGGTTATAAAGTTTATAACCTAGTAACTAAGAAAAATATTTGCAATCGATATGTTTCTTTTAGAGAGGTTAAATATGTTCTCAAACAAGAATTCCTACAAAAGGAAAAACAATCAAAGTCAATATAGTTTGAGTTGAAGGATGAATAATTTGACTCAAAAAAATAAGATGAATAAGAAGAAGAACCTCATACTCTAGTTTTGAGGAGATTGGTTTATGAAATAAAGAAATCAGAAAGGTACACTCCACCTAATTTTCATGCTAATTTTTCTTTATCTATTATTGATGATGATCCTAGAACTATTAGGTAGGCAGTGGATTCAAAGGATAATAAACTCTGGAAGAAGGCCATGGTTGAAGAAATGGATGCCTTGGAAAACAATGAGGCTTGGGATCTAGTTGAGTTTCCATCTGCAAGAAAACAAATTGGTAGCAAATGGGTGTTTAAGAAGAAGTTGAATGAAAAATCTAAAGTGGAGAAATACAAATCTCGCTTAGTATAAAAGATACATTCTTGTGTAGAGGGAATTGATTTTGGTGAATTTTTTCTCTTGTTGTTGAATTAACTTCTCTTAGATTTATTTTTTCTATTCACGATTCTCTTGATCTTGAAGTAGAGAACATGGATGTGAAGACATCATTCTTACATAGGGATCTTGAAGAAGAAATATACATGAAACAAACAAAAGGTTTTCTAGTGAAGGGAAAGAAAGAGATGGTCTACAAACTAAACAAGTCCCTATATAGATTAAAACAATCTCCAAGAATGTGGTATCAAAAGTTTGATACTTATATATCAAGACTTGGTTTCTCAAGAAGAAAAGTTGATCATTGTGTGTAATTCAAGCAAGTTGGTAATTGTTTTATTTATGTGGTCTTGTATCTTGATAATATGTTGTTGATTGGAAATAACAAGGAAATCATCAAGGATGCCAAAACCCGGTTGTCTTTTGAATTTGATACGAAAGATATTAGTGATACAAATTTATGGAAATTAAAAGAGATATGAAAAATAGGAAAATCCCGTTGAATCAAATGAAATGTGTTGAGATAGTATTGCAGAGGTTTAATATGAAGGAATGTAAATTGGTCAAGGTCCCTATTTTTGTAGGTGTAAAGTTATTTGCATATTAGTGTCCCAAGACACATGAATAGGAAGAGGACATGTCTTATGTTCCCTGTGCTAGTATGGTTGGTAGTTTGATGTGTGCAATGGTTTGTAGTACTAGACCAAACATTGCCTATGTAGTGGGAGTTTTGAGTAGGTATATGTCAAAACCAGGGAATGAGCATTATACAACTGTAAAGAGGGTTTTTAGGTATTTGCATGGCAGTATAGATTATGAAATATGCTACCAAGGAATACCTAGACCATATAGAGTGTCAGATGTACATGGATTTGTTGATGTAGACTGGGTCGAAGATCTGGATCATAGAAGATCTCAAAGTGGTTATGTGTTTAACCTATTTGGAGGATCAATCAGTTGGATGAGCAAGAGGTTGGATGTAGTTGCACTTTCAACTAAAAATGGTGAATACATGGAAGCTCCTCATGCAAGTAAGGAAGTTATATGGGTATATAGATTGTGTTAAGGTATTGGGTTTATACAACAAGTTGTGAGGTTACATTGTGATAGTCAAAGTGAAATCTTTCTAGCAAAGAACCCTACTTACAATGCTAAAATAAAGCATATTGATGTTTAGTATCACTTTGTGAGAGACATCATTGAAGACAAGAATGTGTTTTTGGTGAAGGTTGAAACGTGGAGAATGTTGCAGACTCATTGATTAATTCTATTAGTACTTGAATTTCTCTTGGTGTAAAGAAGCAATGGGCATTGTTGCCCTGAATTGTTGATGTTGTAAAACTTGAGCACCATGTTTGCAAAGAAAAAAACAATTGGGAAAATGTTGAGAATGTGTTACATTATTTGCATGCCTATATCCACCTTTTGTTCATATGTGTTGGGGGGGATAGAGCCCACCCCCTATCAAGAGTTCGAGGGAAGAAACCCCCTACTAATTTTTTTGGGATGTTTTTGGTTTATTTTGTGATTTTTGGCCTATGGTTTTTTGTCCCATTGTAATCTAATCTTGGTTAATATGTTGGGATTGTAATATAATTTGGGTTAATTGATTAGGGTTTTGGATGCCATGAAATACCTATATATTGTATTGTGAACTATGGAGTTAATAATATAATGAATAAAATAAAGGCATGGCTCTAAGATTTGTTGGTTTTCCCGGTTAAGGGATTGGGGTTGTAATCTAATTTGGGTTAATGGATTAGGGTTTTGGATGCCATGGAATACCTATATATTGTATTGTGAACTATGAATTTAATAATATAATGAATAAAATAGAGGTGTGGCTCTAATATTTGTTGGTTTTCCTAGTTAAAGGTTTCCAGGGTAAATATTTGCATATTATGTGTGTGCCATTGTTGTTCTTAAGAATCTATATGCATTGTTTCACTTCAATGGTTTAAAAATTACACCTTGGGATTAGGGGTGTCTATAAACATATCGGGTGCATGTTACCATGTACTTTCATGCCCACTTACTAGGAAGTCAATGTAACACTGGTTTAATTAGGGCCCCATTGACAAACATTTTTTTTGAGATTATATTGTTTTGGTTTGTGTCTATATATCCTTATAGACTAAGATGCATGAATAAAATATTGAATTATATGTGCCACATATGCACCAACTCTTGGAATATTAGGGGAGGTGCCTTCCACCATGAGCAAAAATCCCCTAAAAACTTCCTTAGCCCCTTCTACATGTTCTCATCAATCTCAGTAAAGTGAGGGGTGGTCAAGACACTGAGTTATCTTCTTTCATTAGGCCACAAAGGGGGGGCAAGTTAGCACCATTATGGTGCTCTTTATTATTAAATTGAAATATTGAGGGTAGAAATAATATATTTTACCTATATTTACTACATTAATGCCATATTGCAACCACAATAGCCAAATAAAGAACCAAAATGCCACAAAATGTTATAGATTTATTGATGGAAGCAATGTTCATTTGCCTCTTTGAGGGGGAAACTTCCAATTGAGAAGAGATCTGATTAAAAATAACTTCACAATACATCTCATTACATTGCTTCTACTTATTTATATCATACTATCTACCTCCTAGGAGCATTCTAGTGGGTGGAACCTTCCAGTAAACCTTCTTCCCTTATTTCTTTCACACTACAACACGAACCTTATTTATTAAAGATGACATCCATCCATAGAAACCTATCTATATAGTTAGGGGATTAGGGAGGGTAGGACTTTAATATTCCCCCCTCCCCCTCTAAAAAAGTGGCATTTCTCAAGGTTGGAGATGAGGGAATTACTGATGGATCTTTGTTGGTTCCCATGTGGCATCCTTAGGTGGTGTATCTTTCCATTGTATTGGGACCTCCTGAATAATGTGTTGGTGAAGACTATGCTCCTTTTTTTCAAGGATGGCCTTGGGATGAAACCAATGGAATCTTCTTCATCTAGTTTTATAAGCTTGGTTTGAATATGACAATTAGATCCAAACACTTTATTTAAGCATGGGAAATTAAATATTGGATGAATTTTAGAGTGGCTTGAAAGTTACAACTTGTAAGACACTGGCCCAATACATTTGAGGACCTTATAGGGCCCATAAAACTTAGTAGAAATATTTTGGTGGTGGTTGTCTTTTAGGGAGGTCTACTTATAAGGCTATAGAAGAAGGAACACTTGACCCCCTTCTTCAAAATGGTAGCAAATTCTTGGGCAAGGAGGAGAAGTGAATTTGGTCAGAGTTTCACTGTTCTTATGCTTGTTGTTGAAATGAGACCCCAACACCTCCTTTTATACGACAAAAGGATGGTTATTTGGTTGGGGGATGGGCTATAGTAGGTGAAATAGTTGGGAAACCTCCAATAGCCTGTGAATATCACCATATTCCTTATAACTTTTTAATTTTTGCAACTTTTGGAGGTATACACGGGATGTTTATTGTGCAACAAGCGTATATACATGGGCTTTATAACATGCAACAAGAGTATGTACATAGGCTGTAGTGGTGCAGGGTGTGTATATGCTCTAAAAAATGGTTTTTTAAGTAGAGCTTCTCAACAAATATTTGGAAAATTATGCAAGTAAGAGGGCCAATGCCATGTATGCAAGAGTAGGGAATTTTAGGGCTATAACAAATGCCCCCTAATTTATGAGGCCAAATGATCAACTGATGTCCAAAATACATTACAACATCTTCACCAATGCACAAAATCAATGAGTCCGAGACCAGAGTTATGGAGGTGCCATCTACAAAACAACAATTGTCTCTCCAAGGTAGGCATACCCATGCTCAGGATGAACTAAATCATGGTTGAAAATCAAATAAATTGCAGATCCATGCCATATAAATTTATAAAGTGTAGCCATGGGAAATACACAATAGATCTACATCTAAAAATTAGTCAAAGATATACAGGTATAGTATTCATCTTCAAGAATCTAGTGATGTGATGCATGTGGTTAGAGATGAGGTCTTCATAGCTCAAGAAACAACTTCAAGATATTCAAAAATCGGGTAGGAGTACAATGGGAGTGTGAGACTCACTACCCTAAGGTCTTTGAAAGTCCGTCGGGAAAAGACTAAAGGATCTCAATGATTAGGTAGAGAACTTCATCGATTTCAAATCTGGACTTGAATGGACTCTCGGGATGGCCGACTCATGGAAGTCAAGAGACAAACTACAGAAAGGCCAACTTAGGTTGGGTAAAAATTCCCTTGGAAAAAAGCACGAAAGATGATTAGATTCATGCATTATGACATTGACATAAGTTTGTGATGCAGGAGGCAACACACATTGTCCATGTGTTTGTAAGAGTAACCAAACAGAGGAGAACACAACTCTATGTAGAAAGAACAACTTCCTAAGGTTATACTAGATCCCAATGCTTGGTGAACAAATGGAAGGGTGTGCTTTTTCCAAGGGTGACTCTCTTTGCTGCCGAAAAAAGATTGAATATTTCTCGTCCCCTCTTTTTGGAATATTTGATTTTTTTTATCTTTTTCAATTTTTTAAGAGCTTGAAAAAGAATAAAAAAATGTTATGTTACAAAGGAGGAACAAGTGTTGCAAGAAAACATACTAGTTCCAAGCGCATGGAACATACTAATGCTCAGACTAATGCTTAGAGGAAGGAGACATGTGCAGGAAAATGACAATCGGAGAAAATTCCTCCATGGGTCAAGGTGTCAGGTTGCAGAGGAAAGAAGTGATGCAAGGCTTACATATAAGGAATTATTCAAAGGTTCAGTTGAGAGCAACATGGAGCCAACATTAGGCCAAAGATGCAAATACGAGACCCACAAATGCGATTAAGGAAGACACAATGAGACCCCTTCTATGTAATTTTTATGATCCCAGAGAAGGTAATATCTGTAGTTTTTTCACGTTTAGAGAGTCTGAAAAAGTGCAAAGAAGACTCCAGGGAGTACCTTTTTTGGAGATAGTCTAGTCTGTTAAAAAATGGGTTAAACTTGCACTGAAAATATGTCTATTCAAAACCATTTTAATGAGTGTGACAAAGACAAGATCACTCGACAATCTTTTCAATTTTAATGAGTCTGAAAAGAGCTTAACTATGGGCTCACAACCCTTTTCTGAGTTCAGTCTCCTTAGCCCGAAAAAGTATAAAAGTAACTCAGGAGAACTCTCCCGACGAGATGAATCTCCCGAGGTGTACCTTTTTCCGCTATAATCTACAGGTTGGAAAAAGGGTTAAACTCATGCTATTAGATGTTCTTCTGGACCAATTTAATGAGTGTGAAGGAACAAGGTTACTCGACGATATTTTCAATTTTAGGGAGTCTGAAAAGATCTTAACTATGAACTCCAGGGGGGTTCCTTTTTTGTAAGTAATCTCCAAGGCCCGAAAAAGGTGATAAACTGCAACCAAGAAGAATGTTCCTTTTTCGAAGATTTAGTCCCTCAGGCCCAAAAAAGGGTTAAACTTACACCCGAGAATACTCTTATAGCGAATCGAATTTCCTAGAGAATACCTTTATTCTTAAAATTAACCATCCCGACCGAAAAAGGGGTAAACTACAACCAGACAAATGTGCCTTCAAATTTGAGTTTGGCGAGCGTGAAGGGAAACAAGATCACTCGACAATCTTTTTCATTTTTAGAGAGTTTGAAAAGGGCTTAAAGAAGAATCTAGGGGGGTAATTTTCTCAGTTAATCCAGACGATATCAAAAAGAATAAATAAAGTCTCGTTGGATGTTGGTTTCGAATTTCAAAGCGAGCTTGAAAGACAACAAAGTGTGCTTATTAGGGAGTCTCGAGGGTAAAGCCAAGAATGATGATTAAAAAAATAATGAGGCTTCAATATGTAATCATGACGGGACTAACAAGGACTCCCAAGCCTATAGTCAAAACTGACAACATGGATGCCAAAATGCAGCAAAGGATTTACCTAGGGCATCCATGTAGAGGTAGGATCTACCACCTAATTACGACACTTATAAAACAATAGAGAAGATTTTGTGTTGCACTTTAGTGGGGTCGATCCTAAGGCCAAATGAACTAGGAAACTGATAATGCAAAAATGCAAGTAAGGAAAAATCTAACCTATATGCCAGTTTCAAGGTTAATACCTATCAGAATGGATCGATACAATGAAAAAATGTAAAAAAACATGTCTGCAAGATCCTGTATATAAGGCCAATAACACTCATACAGACACTACTACATTTGGGTCAAATTCCGATGGCGCGTTCGACGCAATTGCCACTTTATATTGTCGGGAGAACGACAAACAACGGACCCCCTCAAACGTCGTTTCACATGACGTCTCTTTTCCGACAACATAGATTTCGTCATTATTGCGATGTCTTGGAGGTGGCAAGACCGATGTCTTGAATGTGGCAAGACCGACATCTTGAACATGGTAAGAGAGACGTCCTGAATGTGGCAAGAGAGACATCTGGAACATGGCAAGAGAGACGTCTTGAACATGGCAAGACCGACATCTTGAGCATGGCAAGAGAGACGTCTTGAACGTGGCAAGAGAGACATCTGGAACATGGCAAGAGAGACGTCTTGAACATGGCAAGAGCGACGTCTGGAACATGGCAAGAGAGATGTCTTAAACGTGGCAAGACCGACATCTTGAACGTGGCAAGAGAGATGTCTTGAACATGGCAAGACCGACGTCTTGAACATGGCAATAGAGATGTTTAGAACGTTGCAAGAGCGACGTTAAGAGGTATCATCTTCGACGTGGTTGCTATGGGAGCGACACTTCAGGATGTCGCAATAGCGACTGTGTTGTAGGTATTAAAAAAAAATTACAATATCAATACTGAGAGGGATAGGTACATTAACCTTTGCTAAGATACTAGCCATATCAATATTTAAATCTATATCATCAGTCTTAGGCAAGGTTGGTTGAGGAGGAGGACTAAATTCCAATGGTAAAGGGGGTCTTTTCTAATGAGGTTTAGGATCACTAGGATATGTCTCGGGTGTGTTATCACATGAACTCACAATTGTTGAGATAAAGTCCAAAAGCCCAAGTGCAATCATGTGTAATAAGACTACAAAAATATACTAGAGAGTAAGTCTCTGTTTTTAGATAGGATCAAAATAATATTGTACTTTCTTGGGTACGTTGAAACAAGTGCCATCCAATACAAGATCCTATATACCAATGAGATAGTTGAGCAACATAAATTCCAGAGCCTTCACTAAAACCTATGACAATTTCTTTGACATTTAGCAGAAAATTATATCATCAATAATACAACTTGAAGTCATTGCAGGTATTTCTTTGTATCCTTTGGCTAGCACAACAACTTCACACATAGAATGCAAGTGTTCTATATATATACATTGAGCAGAAGAGCAAATTCATAGAATGCAAATTGTAGCAATTCGAAACAACCATAACAGATTTGGACTCCAGATATAAAGCTCATAATCTCTCATGCCAAGACATTTGAAAATGCCAAACCATGTAAAATTCAATATCCCAATACTCGGT
>JASDQU010235987.1:0-14866 GCA_032191745.1 Picea mariana
CCTAAACCTTGGACTCAAAGCCTCATTGTACCTACTTTTAAAAGTGGGGATAAAAACAACTCTTCTAATTATAAGACCATTATGATTAGCCCCATTTTATACAAGTTGTATGGAAGTATTTTGGAAAAGAAGATAATCATATGGTTAGAAAGCCATCAAAAAAGAGTTAAAGATCAGACTTGTTTTATAGGTTATCATTCAACTGTGGACCACCTTATAACACTTAAGATCATTGCATAGGAGTGTCACAACAATAAAATCAATATCCTTTTTTGTTTCATTGACTTAAGGAAAGATTTTGACATTGTGCCTAGGACCAACCTTTGGAATAGGTTAGAAGAGATAAAAGTTCCCTATGGGATGAGAGTTGTTGCTGTAAGGTAGTATGAGAATGTTATTTCCAATTTTAGGAGCACTGAGGTTTTTTCAAAAGAAACTAACTGCAATATAGAATTCAAACAAGGTTGTCCCCTATCCCCTACCCTTTTTTGCATTTACATTGACAAATTAGAATATTGCTTGGAAGTCGTAGGTTGTGTTGGACCAACTCTTGATAGTATAGTAATCATCCTTCTTCTCTATGATGATGATATCATTCTTATGGAAAGGAATCCCTACGACTTTAGCATGAATCTTAGAATTCTCAAGGAATTACTCTCTAGTACAAGTATGACTATGAAAATTGACAAAACGAAGGTTATGTTCATTAAATCCAACAAGATCATGCACAATAATTTTGTATATGAAAACAATATCTTGGACGAAGTGCCTTCCTACAAGTATCTTGGAATTGATATTCATCACAAGCTCAATTGGAACTATGGCATTGAGAAAAGGATAAATTGAGGGTGTAAATCTTATTACGGGCTTGAAAATAATTGTAAATTAGTAGACCTTTGGCTATGGGATAAGAAAAAGATCCTCTTTGAGACTCTTGTCACTCCTTTTATCTTATATGTATTGAAGAAATAGAACACAATAAATATCAGGATAAGACCTTTGACAAAAAAGGCCTCAAGCCATAATCTCTCTATTTCTCATTGTATTCATTTTAGTGATATAAATATATAATACAATAATGAAACAACCTCAATAGATCTCACATCGACACCTCATCGGGAGATAAGGTAGGAGGTAAAATAGGAATCCAAAAACACGCTTATGATAACAACTATATCCTTAAATGTGAAATACATAAAGTTTTTATACTAAGACTTCATGATTGTATACGAGTAAGAGGCTAACATTCCCCCTATCAATCTAAGTATTCATGTTGAAACTCCTAAGTTGAGACTCAATGAAGAACTGCTTGAAAAACTGCCAAATATGGATGTTGAAAAGTCTGGAAAATCTCATTGTGTAGTCATGTTACCCAGAATGCATGTAATTTTTTCATTGATGTGAACTCCAATATGATGAGAGTGAACCAATAGAAGTGAATCTATTGCAAGTGTACCACAACCCTGAAAATTCTTGACAACTCAGTCAAATTCCAAGATACAATGCAGAAGGATGCAATTGTCATGTGCTAGGTTGAATGACCATGCAAGTGAACAAGATGTCCACTTCATTTCTCTCAAAATCAACATCCCAATCTTGTATCATGTTGTTGATGGTCAAAATTGACCATGATCAACATTCGAGAAATCACTCGGTTAGGGCCCCAATCAAACCCTTTTCCATCTGAGATGGTGATTTCAATTGGTTATATTTGGTCCAATTACTTGTTTAAGGTTTTTCTCTAGTAAATGGAGACATAACTTGAATCTTTGCTAAATCCTAATTGCAAAAACTAAAATAATTAATTTATCTCTATTCTAAGCTTAAACTATCATATCCAATATATATAAGTAATTCATGATTTCTCTGTTAGGAGCAAGAAGAATAACATAAACTTGAGAATGCGATAAAAGTAAGCTATGAAGCTACACAAGTAGTTCATCTAACCTAATAAGAATTAAAACAAATACACACCAATCTTAACTCAGTAAATAATTACTAAGGAAATATTATATATATACTCACACTCAATATGGAGGATTAAAAGATGTTGAACATGAGATAAAAACCTTAACTAAGGAAACAATTCACAAAGAAAGACAACGATTAAAGAAAATGGATACCAATAATGAATATAGTAAATAGTTACTAGAAACTATAGATAGACATACTCGCATCCAAAGGTTCATTAATAAATTCAAATAATCATGAAATACAACTTATCAATGATTTTAAATAAACATGAATTCTCATAACTGACAACAATGCACATTATACGAACTCATACTCATCGAGAATGGAATTTCTCAAACGAAAAGTCTTTTATTAAACTAAAAACATGATAATAGTAATTCTAAATACAAACAAAAGACTTGAGAGTATTCTATCAGTTTACAAAACTTCACAATAGTACACCAGTTTTATAACTGATTTCAAACTCAAAATACAAAATATTTCAAGAAAAAGATTGTGATAGCACAAGTCTCTCATTTCTTAAGACCAACTTTTTTCCATCGATTCTTTCATCCTCCAACCTCCTCTATGTTTGAAGTTCATTATCCTTTTATATCCCTCTTGGGTTGGTTTGTCTTCATGATTTTATGCCCTCAAATCCTCTACCATAATCCATATCACTTGATCTTCTCCACTTTTAAAGACTGCAATCCAAACCATATATTATTATTAAAACCAATATGATTTAAAAAAAATTTAAATATAATAATATAAGAGACTAAATCTAAAATCAAATTAAAACTAATTAAATCAAATTAAATCAAAATCCAATCATACTAAAACTAAACTAAATCTAAATTATCTTTTTAAAGGATGGCTATAGAATTTACTATTATGTAGCTATTCTAAATAAACCTAATTACAACTCAAGTAAAAAATTAAAATTAAAATAAAACTAAAAATGAATAAAATTTAAAGTAAACCTGAGTCAATATGCAATTATTCTAAATAAACCTAATTACAACTAAAGTAAAAAATTAAAACTAAAATAAAACTAAAAATGAATAAAATTTAAACTAAACTAGAGTCAATATGCAATTAAATTAAAGCTAAAGTAGTTTAAACTAAAACTAAATAAAGCAAGCTTAATCATAAACTAAAATAAAAACTCAAAATAAACTAAAAACGAAACTAGATAATTAAAATAGTGAATCCGATTAAACTAAGAACAAATTGAATTAAAATAAAATTAAAACTCAGTAAAAATCTCTAAAAGAATAAATATTATTAAAATTAAAACTAAAATTATGTTAAACTAGAAGGATTAAACTTATAACTGAACTAGAACGAAAGTAATAAATCATAATTCTGAGCCTTTTGACCCAAACAAGATCTCGAAGCAGACTGGGTTTTAAGAAAAGGAGATAATAACCTAGAAGAGCGACGAGAGCAACAACAAGCTAGGGTTTGACAGTCGTAGACACAACAGAGCACAACATGGTTACCAAAGGGGGCAGTAATGGAACCCCCTCATACAAGAAGGTAGTGGTGGAAAGGGGGAAAGGCCCACGAAGCAGAGTTTTCAAGGAACCAGTGACGAGCACCTCGAGATCGGGACTGGAAAACAATCAAGAAAACAACCAGGAAAAAGGGGATCGCATGGGGGAAGAAGCCAAAGAATTCCATAATGATGCACAAGATACAGCGAAACCCAATGGGGTAGAAGGGCGCAACCCGTGTAAACCTAAAACAACACTGATACCTAAGGTGATACTGGAAGATCCACAAACAAAACTCTTTCGGGACCAGATGAAGACACATGCACTAATTTGCAAGTTCATGGGTTTGTGGCCCATAAAAAGAACACTGCACAACTGGATAAAATACCAATGGAAGCCAACTGGGGAAGTGGAACTTCACCTGGGTTCAAAAGGCTTCTTCAAAATAGTATTCATGAACTTGGAGGATAGGGATAGAGTCTTTGAGGGGGGGGCATACTTCCATGCCTCAACAGGACTGTACATGCAGTCGTGGAAGGAAAAATTCTCCCCAGAGAAAGAAACCTTCAAGAATGTACCCGTCTGGCCAAGGCTTTACTCTCTGTCGCTAGATTACTAGCTACCCTCCACCTTCAAAGAAATCATAAAAAAACTTGGAAAATATGTGAAGACATCGAAAGTAACCCTAAGAGACATACCTCATATACAAGAATCTGCATAGAGATGGATGTTTCGGGGGCACTCCCAGAATCCATAAGCCTGGAATTCAGGTATGAGGAATGGATACAAAGCAACAACTATGAGAAGATCCCATTCAGATGAAAAATATGCCATGAATATGGACACCTATTCAGATAATTCCCTCTCAATAAAAAGAAAGAAGCATAAAACACCAAAATACAGCAGGATGAGGATGGGTTTATCAAGGCCAACCACAGAAATAGAGCAAAGAAAAATCCAAGTAAAGATCCAATGGGAAGCAAGCCGGAAGCCAGGACTCTAATGGAAGGGTAGGAAAAAATGAAGAAAGGGAAAGAAGGAGGAAAGGAAAAGGAAAAAGACAAAGAAGCTAAGGAACAAGCCCCAAATGAGAACACAAACAGTCCAAGCAATAAGATGGAACAAGGAGATAACGCAACTCCTATGGACAGAGAAACCAGAGATGCCAACACCCCCATGCAATAGGCAGACGGAGATGTGGAAATGACACCAAGTGAGGTAGGTACAAAATATCCCGATCTCAGAGATATTGTGGAAAGGGAAGGCATAGATCTCCCAAACATATTGGAGAAATGGAAAAGGCAGGGCATAGACAATGTACTAGTAGAGCAACTAGATCGTATCCAATACCTATTCCTCCTAAGGGAGGAAGAAAAATCCAGAGGGATCAAGCGCACACATGGGGAGATAGGACAACTAGGAATCAAAGCAAGTGAGGGACAACCACAACTCTCACCCAAGCACACAAGAAGGAAGAATGGCAGGAAATCAAACAATGTAGCCCTACGCGAACTAGGAGCTATGCTAATAAACTCAGGTAAGATCAAGAATCTATTTCCCAACTCCCCCCCACATGTTTAAATGAAGATTATAACATGGAATATTAGAGGCCTAAACATCCCATGAAAGCAAAGAATCCTTAAAAATAGACTGAGGAAGGAACAACTAGACCTCTGTTTCATCCAAGAGACAAAATGTATTGTAGACAGAATGGAAACAATCAACAAAAAACAATGGAGCAAGTACAAGACATTGGTTGTCGAAGGACAATAGATGGCAGGTGGTATTCTCACTTTGTGGAACCCACAAGTGATGAATCTACTAGTAGCCGAAGCCACCAGACACACACTTTCGGTTAACATGAAAATCATAGGTAACACAGAGGTGATTCTATGCACTAATGTGTATGGTCCCTAGATATTGGAAGAAAAGAGAAGAATTCTCTTAGACCTAGAAAACCTAAAATCCTGCTCCCGCAACCTCCACAGGATCCTAGCCGGGGACTTCAACATCATCATGACCCTTGTGAAAAAAAAAGGAGGCACCAGGAGATTGGATAGAGATGTGGAAGATTTTGCAGCTTTCATTGACATAGTGGAGATGGTGGACATCAAAACCAGTAATGACCAGTTCACATGAAACAACAAATAGATAAATCAACATCAGATAACGATGAGGCTAGATAGATTCTTGGTGTCAGAGTCCATCATTCTACAGGGTTTAAATTTAGATTGCAACATCCTTCCCTGGGAGGGTTCAAACCACTGGCCAATCCAACTGGAAGCAAACTTCCAAACCACTCCAAAGAATAGACCCTTCAAATTCGAGAAATTTTAGATCGAACATCCCACCTTCAAGGAGAACCTCAACTAATGGTGGCAGGAGAAACAACTAGAGCAAGGGACAAGGATGTTCAATCTCTATACGAAACTTAGGTACATCAAACATAAACTCAAGGAGTGGAACAAAAAAAACTTTGGAAACATAAACCAAGGAAAAAAAATATTGAAGACAGAATGAGGAAACTCTGGGAAATATGCATAGACAAGGGCTATACAGAGGATCGAAAAAAGGAAGAGATCCAAATGACCCAGGAATGGGAAGCAAGATGCCATCAGGAAGAGAATCCATGGCGCCAAAAGTCTAGAATCAGGTGGCTAAAGGAAGGGGAGCAGAACATAAAGTTTTTTCATAGAACAACCATTGCTAGAAGAACCCACAACAAAATCCTGAAAATTTGGGATCAGGATGGGATTGAGAGAGAGTCACAAAAGGAGATTGAAAACATACTGGTAAACTACTTCCATGGGATAGCCCAGGAACCCAACCAGTACCGAATGAAGGCCATACAAAGGATAACTTGGCACATCCCCATGCTAGTTACCGAGGAACAAAATATCAACCTAAACAAACCCACCGCTAAGGAGCAAATAGACCAAGTGGTCCAGGAGATGCCCAATGGAAAGGCCCCAGGTCCAGATGGTTTCACAGTGGAATTTTTGAAATCCTGTTGGGAAGTGGTCAAACATGACGTTTATGGGGTGGTGGAATACTTCAGACGCTCGACCTCCATTTTGAAAGCGCTAAATGCCACAATTATTACTCTAATCCCCAAAGAAAATGAAGCAAGGACCCCATACCACTACAAACCCATAGCGTTATGCAATGTGGTTTACAAGATAATCTCCAAAGTCATAGCCAACAGACCAAAACCTCTCCTACCCACATTGATTTCACGGGAACAGGCGAATTTTGTAGAAGGGTGACAAATTGTGGACAACATCATCCATGCCCATGAGCTGATAAACACACTGAAAATCCATAGGAGAGGGGGGACAATAATCCAAGTTGACCTAGAAAAGGCTTATGAAAAAATTAGCTGGCACTATATGGTCAAGACTCTAGAAGCTTTTGGCTTTGCGCAACACTGGATCAACTGGATTGTCAGCCTAGTCTCTACGACAAGTTACTCAGTTTTAATCAATGGAGCCCCAACCAAACCCTTCTGGCCTTCAAGAGGCATCAGACAAGGAGACCCGCTATCACCTTTCTTGTTCATTCTGATGATGGAAGGACTCAGTAGAAGCATAAAAAGCACAACAATAACAGGAGAAATAATAGGCATCAAACCTTTTGAAAACTTCCCTACCTCCATGCACCAACAGTTCCTTGATGACACCTTACTCCATGGCACACCCATAGTCAATGAATCGAAATCCTATAAAACAATCTTATAAGAGTTTGGGGAAGCCTCGGGAGCGGAGATCAATCACTCCAAATCCATGATCTATTTCTTCAACACCAACCCAACAATTCAAAGAAACCTGGCAAATATTTTGGGGTTTGAACACAAAACGCTCCCAACGAAATACTTGGGAATCCCCTTGATGGACAGAGCATGCAAAATGGCAACATGGGAAGGAGTGATCAACAAACTACAGGAGAGGGTGAAAAGAGGGACTTACAGATCCCTCAACCTAGCGGGGAGACTTATCCTGACCAAAGAGGTTCTGCAAGCAATTCTAACCTATATGATGTCAGTGTTTCCTGCTCCCAAAGGAATACTCCAAAAAATAAGAGCCATCCAAAGGGAATTCCTATGGTGAAGAGAGAAAAGAAAGAAAAAATGGGCCCTTGTGGCCTGGGAGAAGGTTTGCAAACCTAAATGCAAAGGAGGCCCGGGGTTACAAGACCCACAGGTAACCAACAAAGCCTACGGGGTGAAACTTTGGTGGAGATGGGTCAAAGAAAAGTCAACACTGTGGGCAACCCTATGGAAGGCCAAGTATGCCCCATACATCAACGACTAGGATTGAATTTGTTTTATGAGCACAAGGGAGGGATCAACCATCTGGAATCTATCATGGCACAACAAAACCTGGATCCAAAAACACATCTTTTGGGAAGTGAGGAATGGTAAAACAACCAGATTCTAGGAGGACGCATGGAAACAGGAACCTGGAATGGAAAATATGGATAAGGAGGAACTCCAATTGGAGATCACTGCGCAAGGAAAAATCAAAATTCATCACTAATGGAAACAAGAAAATAACCGTGACAAATGGAGGATTTGGGACAAACTCAATCCACAAAACAGAGATCGGATCACAACAGTAACGAAAGAGGTGGAGGAGGAATTGGGGAAAAGGAAAATTGTAATCTCAGAAGAAGAGGACCAACTAAGATGGGGCAGGAAAAATGGTGGGGAATTCAACTTAAAGGAAGCACAGAACTACATTGCAGACCAGGACCAAGAATATCCGGCTCAATAGTGGGGAAAGATTTGGGGCAACCCCCAATGGCCAAAAATCAAAATATTCAAATGGCTAGTTCTGCACAACCGAATTCTAACCTAGGAGAACCTAAGTAAAAGGGGTTTTATAGGCCCATAACATTGACACCTCTATCAAGCTAAGGAAGAAACAATGAATCATCTCCTAGATGAATGTAAATACATAACAAAGATCTGGGNNNGCTAGTCCAATAGGACCTGAGGTAACATCTGCGCAACCATCAATAACTGGAATGAGAGTTACAAAAAAAATGAAATGGTGAACCTCTCCTAGAATCTCATGCCAGGGATGATCATATGGGAAATATGGGAAGAAAGGAACCGACGCATCTTCAGGAATGAAGGCCTTCCTAAAGGGAAACTTAAGGAAGAAATAATCTCACAAATATGAGAAAGGGTATAGAGCCGCAACTGCCAGACTGGAAAAGTGCAACTCATAGGCCAGGTATCCCAAATCCTGGAAGTATTTCACCTAAAATATGGGCGCAACAACACACAGGTAGGGTGGCCACCTCAACTTCAATTAGGAGAGTGCAACTGGACACCACCTCTGGCATGGTTCCTCAAGTTAAATTTTGATGGGGCGGCAAAATGAAACCTAGGAATGATAGGGATGGGACGGGTGATCAGAGACAGTGATGGAAACATAATCTAGTTGTACACTGGGAGTATGGGAAACTCAACCAATAACACAGTGGAATTTGGATCCATGGAACTCGGTCTCGAAATTCTAAGCCGCAAAAGAATGACCAACACCATTGTGGAAGGTGACTCCACCCTAGTCATCAACAGGGTGAAGAGACTCCAAAATGGCACTAGAGTTGGCAAGGTACAGAGACACTGGTGCTTGTCATACTCCCTACAAAAAATCCAGGAGCATCTACAAACGATTAACACAGTGGATTTGCACTGCTTATGTAGGTCAGTAAATGGCATGGGGGACATAATTTCCAATGAGGGGGTTAGCAAGGAAGGACCAGAACTAGATACTACCTGTATCAACATCCCAAAAGGACAATTCAGAATGGACTGCATCCAACTAGAGACAAAAGATTGCGACAAAAACTTAAGCAAGGAAGGTCACATCGAGAAGGGCTGCGAAAGGCCCAATGGAAGGCACAAAGGACCCAGGTAGGATATGACTTCCCAACACATGACCACCAATCACAATTCAGGATCAGATTATACAACAAGTGAGGGTACGACAACAAGGTCATGTCAACAATAAGATTTGCGAGGAAATACTATGGGAAATTATCGACGACAAACAACAGGCAGCGAATGACGTAAGGCAAGAGGGATTGACATGGACCAGTATCGAACCACCACGCCAAAGACCAGGTACAGGGAGTTGCACAATAGGATATCAATTAAGCAGGGGCAAGGGCTCTGACATGGATAACGACCGAGTCATCATGATCATATGTAACGTGATGGGGAAAAAGGACGTGAATGTTCACATCTATAGGTAGACCATGATTGGAAGGACGAGCCTGCAGTAGGGAAGTTTCAATAAGAGAAGAAACAAAAGAAATAGATGCAAACAAAAAGAGCGCAACTACAAGGGCCACCACAAACATAAGGGCAGGGAAAGGAGGAACCCCTATGCAGATGGGAACAGGTTGAGGACCCAACAAAAAAGCTACCATAGGCCAGACGGGATGGTACGAATGAAGAGAATGCACAACAAAAGAACCCTCCTAGGGAAGGGAACTCAGAACAATCCCCGACGGGTTTCAAGGATGGAGAAGGAGAAAAAATACATGGAGGGAACCTTTCACACTTTGGTTGCGGTGAGAAGAAAGACGACCATTGCCCGGTTGGAAAAGGAAATAAAAAAGAAACGCAAGGGAAAAAAATGGGATGCTCTGACTCAGGAAGCAGACTGGGTAACTGACCCAGGAGCCACGCAACCCAAGGAAACCCTCTACCACAAAACGATGGAGATGGTGTGGAAAACAAAGATGTTGATTGGCAAAGTGAGCTGAAAAAGGGAGGACGCTAGATGAGAGAACATCAAAGAACACAAGAAATTGTTGAACAAAGTTCTGAGGCGTCTCAGCAGTCTGGAAACCATTATCAAACTACTAACTGAGGTTGAGAAGAACCAGAGAGACAAAATGGAGCAGATGGCAACCCAATTCCACCTCTACCTGTGCTACATCCATCACATGGACATCATGCCATCCGACGGGAATGAAGCACCAACACACATAAAAAATACTCACACAATATCCCAAAAGGAGGAAAACAAGGGCCAAGCAGATGAAGGAAAGAAACATATCATTATCCTGGACTAGTGTCTGGTTAGTCTATTGTCAAGTCAGTTGGGTCAGTCCTGTGTCAGTCTCTGCTTATGTTATTCTTGTTTTTCTCTTTTCATGTCTGTTGTGCTTATCTTGTCAAAAACTGGATATGGTAGGACTAAGTTGGTTTCCCATGGTGCAATCCAATCATACCCCTTGCTTATTTCAGAAAACGCAACTCGAGAACCGCTGACCTGGTTTCCTTATTGGCAAACCAAGGAGTTCCCATTTTTTTGTATCATAATCCTCTTTTAGTAATACAAGCTCTTAAAAAATCACTTAAAAAAAATAAAATAATAAATCATAACTAAATTAAAAACAGAATTAAAAATAAAAGTAAACAAAATAAAACCAGATCTAAAACTATAACTATAACATAAACTAAATTTTATTTATCCTTATGGTTATATTGTGAAGATGAAATGTTATCATGAAAAATTGTTGCCATACTTGTTTCTATGCCATTTTTATTTTTGCTTCTTAATCTATAGTAAAAGAATCTTGGTGACTTGATCATTTTTTCACTTTCATGAGAACATATAGCTCAGTTGGCAAGATGTGCGCACACTCTCCCAGTTTGGGGAGAGGTCACGGGTTCAAGCCTAGCTATGAGTCCTTGGGGATGGTGCTTTCCACTCCCATATCATCCACTATGTGGGGAAGTATCAGGGTGGGTTCCCAATGGGTTAATTTCTCATTTGGAAAAAAGCCTTTAACTTTAACAACTTCCTTTGTGTAAACAATATTCCTTTATTAGCGCAACTACTCCCACGGTCTCACAAATCTTAACCTTTATGTACCTGTAAAATATAGCCAATCAAACATCTATTATGAATACTTAAGGAATATATAATTCTAATGGTTTTGTGCCATTTGTGTTTCATCATAAAGAAAGTAAAATTTTTCCGTTGCCTTTTTATATTCAATATTCAAATATTTTTTTTATAAATGATCCAAGTTACCTATGTATTAGGAATTGCATGGACCTATCAATTTTTTTATAATGGTAATGAATGTGGAAAATTAACACTCATTGAATATATGTTAATAATATTATATATTGCAACAACCAAACATCCTTTTTCAAATGTTACTATATCAACAATGGGGTTGTTTTCTGAATAATCAATCATGTTATCCTTATGTTAAATAAATCCAACAACCATTTACTTTAAAATGAAAGAAAGAGGCTCCAAGAAATTTAACACTTTGTTGGAATTGGAAAACCATTAGTTAGTTTTTTATCTCTCAAGTATATTCTTTTAAGCTTCAAACCAAAATGTATATGAGAAAATCTTAATTTGGATTAATTTTATTTTGTTAAAGAAGGGAAAAATATAAAAATGTAAGAATTTTAAACAAAATTTCTGAGCTTGTAAAAATAGTATAATAGGCAAACCCAAAAAATGTTAACTCACTTCCATTCCTTGACATACATGCTTCTAAGGCATGGATCAAACATCTTAAAATTTGATTCTTAGTTAAATTATTTTTATCCGTTTAACTAGCCAATTAATTAAAAAATGCACTAAATCATGTTAATCCAATATTTGAAAATCAAGGCATGAAATTAATTTGAATAAGGTCAAATAGGCATGCAAACCATGTTGAATGAACAGAGAGCGACATGACTCATACAACACAATTTTTACCTAACGTGACACATCCCATAAATATAAACCAAAAAGAAACAAAGATGCAAACGATTGACCACCAAAGAAAGGGAATAGTCAAATCATCCATTCAAACCAAATAAAACAATATCAAATGTACCTAAAGGAAGAGTATTTCTTAAAATTTTAATGGGGCCCCCTTAATTTTTGCTAAAAATTTAGGGGAGTTGTTGAGGCCTCAACAATTGGTGAAACACGGGGATGAAGCAGTTATATCTGTTCATGAAAAATTAGAGAAAGAAGGTTAGATCACATAAAGAAGAAAATCCATCAATTTGAAATATCAAAGATAACATCCTTATGACTAATTTTAAAGATAAGAAAAATACATTAGTAATTGTACTTATTCACTTGGTCTTTATAGAGGGGAAAGAGATTAAATTAATTTTAATTAAATATAAATGGGAAAAATAATCTTTTGATTTGACTACTAAGCAGAGTTTACTAACCATGAATAGATGTAATCAGTTCAACTCATCTTTCCTTTACCCGACATCGCTTCACTGCTTGCTGGCGTCCATAGCCCCAATGAAGTTTCTTTGATATCATGTATACATTGCCTCGCTTCCAATGAACGTCCATAGCCCCGACGGGTATGTATACACTTCCCACACCTCCCTATGTATTGAAATTTGTTAACAACCTTTTGATAAATATGTTTGAGATTGCATTTTTGCAATGGCGAATAGGAAGTGGGGTGATATGAAAGTCATTTTGATATATTACACTTCATGGGGTAAAACTAATCCTTTCATCTCAAGATTTTTTATTCCCATTGTCGTTGATTTTATTTATGAAAATGGAAATTAACTCTGAGAATACCTTGTTTCAAAGTACTTTCCTAAGTAAATTTTCTTGGAAAATAATGAATCAATCATAAAGGAATTGTTATCATGATAAAATAATATAGAAAATAATTTTTCTATCTTCATGCAATCCAATAATAATGATTCTCTTTCAATAAAGATGCCTAAACAAGAGATATGTGATACACAACATGACCCATTGTTATTAACAAACAGCAATTAAAATCAGGAAAAACAAAACAATTGTACAAGAGTGCAAACAAAAGACTACACAAATCAAACCAAAAGTAAAGGCAAAAAGAAATTCACCAAAACAAAAACAATAAACCATGAAATAATCAATAACCTAACTGTTAAGCCCTAATATTGGCTCATTACCCCTTAATTGGGGCATATTATATTAGTAATGTTATTTTATTTATGTTTGCTTTAGGCCATTAGTTGTAACTATACCTCCTAGTCTCCCATATATACCAAGGAGACATTTTCATTCTGAATCATCTTGTACTTGAACATTTAAGTGGGGTAAAAGGAGGTTTCCCCCTCGAAGAGGCTTATTATCTAAAATTATCTCTTTTTCAAGTTGTTGAGTACTTTTTCTAAGGTTTTTCTATGCTATATTGATATTTGGTTCTTAACATATGGTATCAGAGCTCAAGGTCTTGGGGTTTCGCTGCTACATCGGAGACACCTTGGAATTTTTTCTATAAATTGTTTTATACAACATTTCAGAAGGAACGGCTTGGAGGATATTTATTAGATGGATCAAGGTACGTTGGGCTCAAAATTCATCTCCTGAGGCCTTATACTTTAGGAGATACAACCTATACAACATAGGGTTCTGGAATCATCCTAAAATGAGTCATTGCGGCATTTTCGCTATAAAAACGTTTCTGTAATGTTTCAGACCCTGAAATCTGGAGGATATTTATAGAAATTAGTAAGGTATCTGTGGTAAAACGTTCATCTTCTGGGTCATCTTAAATTTGTAGATACTTCTTGTGTAAGATAGGGTATCTGACTAGTCCTATTGACTAGTCTCAAGAAGGTGTTCGAGGTAAAACAATCATAACTTATTGCTAGAGTATCCAAATTGTGTAGGACTGGTTTCATTGGATCTTGGACAGTCTGTAGTATTTTTGGTGTGAGTTTTAGAATTTTATGTCAATTATTTTGTCTGGGGCATGCTATACAAGTGATATCTCCTGGAAAGGACAAAAATCGGCAAGTTGTGGGGAAGTTACCATAAATTCCACTGGGCACATCCAATTTTGATTAGACATGTGGCATTGCAGAGAAGAAATATCAGAGAACTACATAAAATAAAGTTTCATACCGAAAAGGGCAGAAACTTGGGAGATACAATAGAAGAAATATTGTCTAGCAGAACCACCTCAAAATCATGGTTCAAAAGTGATACTTGGCCAACATGCCACCAAAAAAGGGAACTTCTACATCAAATAAGCCTCTAGAAAATCCTACTTGGACTCTTGATGAAGGTGAAGAAATGCATAGTGACATAAATGAACTACAAAATAAGATGGATTCAATGGACGCTATGTTGGATACTAAGATGGATTCAATGGAAGCTAAGTTGGATACTAAGTTGGATGGTTTAAAAGGGGAGATCATGGAAGTATTGAGAAATTTCGTAACAGAGATGACACCTGAAAGTGAAAATGCATCCCATGAAATTCATGATGAGGACACAAGGAAGGTGAATCAAGAATGGAGAAACTCCAACTTTGGTTTGAAGACCAACCACGTTCCTAAGATTGATATGAGGAAGTTTGATGGCAAGGACCCAATCACATGGATACTTCAGATGGAACAATTC
>JASDQU010235989.1:0-16796 GCA_032191745.1 Picea mariana
TAATTAAAGAAAAGAATTACAAAATAAGAAAGTGTCAGGTCAGCCCTAATGTTAAAAGGAAGTGACATAAATGGTATAAATAAACATCATTTTACATTCATATGATATAGGTCAAATTTCAGAGGAAATAAGAAGAAAAGAAGGTCGGATTTCAAGGGAGGATGAAGTCTTTTGGTGATGTGTTCTAAGGTATGTTATTTTCAGGTCATCTTACCATTTTTGCTATAACTTTTTTTATAGAACGATTCATATGGTAAAATTGATATAGTATTGAGAAGACATATCAAGGTACCTTTGGTAAAAATTTCATCTCTTGATTCACTATAATTATGGAGATACACTCTGTGGAAGATAAGGTTTGTGACCAGTACTAAAGCTAGTCAATAAATAGGTGTTCTAGGTAAAACAGTCATAACTTCTTCATTGAGAATCCAAATGAAGTAGGACAAATTTAATTGGAAATATTACGGACTTTAGTTTCTTGTGTGCAAGTTTCAGAATCGAATGTTAATTATTGAGCGCAGGGAATTCTGTGCAAGTTCACTCTCCTGAATAGACCAGAATTGAATAAAGTCTGCCATTCTTTCTATAACCTGTTTTTGGGGAGGATTCAAGGAGTGAAAATTGGAGGAGTTTCAGAGAATACATTGAGTAATATTATCTATAGGATCAGAGTACTCCAAGAATTGAAGAATTGTAGAAATTGAAGAAGTCTCAGGAAACATTATCAGGTTCTATGTGATGATTGGTTGATGGTGACGATTTAATGTAAAGTTTTATTATCTTTCATATATTCTTGGGTGGAAGGAAGGGGCAAGGATGGAGAGTTCAATTCTCTCTTGATATTGGAGGATTGTATCTTCCTCTTGGAGGTTTATCCCTCCCTTTGCATTTGGAGGCTGTAGCTACCATTGGAAGTCATTACTTCCCTTGAACAATAACTATTGATTATTTCTCATATATTATGCATGGTGTATTGTGGTGTATTGGTGTAACTCTTATACTATTGTTCATTGCTCATTGGATAGAGTTGAATGGTTTAATTATAAGTTGAAAAAGGTTTTAAATTGTACTTGATATGGATTCACCCCCTTCTCAATATCAACATGGAAAACCCTAGAAAGCTCCCTCGTAGGTATTGTATTGTAATCAATAATTCTTATTGTAAGCTGTAGAGAAGTAGAGAGCAAGAGCATAGAGAAGAACATATATTGTAGGATTGTATAGGCAGATAGTTGTTGCTATTGAACCATGTACAGGAGCATTGGAATTAATATAACAATGCTCTGATTCCATTTCATGGTGTTGTGGTGGTTGTTGTTTACATCTATTTTAATGGTATGTTTACATTTTTTCTTATGTTCTTTGTTATGCATTTGTTTCAATGCTATGTGTGTGTACGCTCTTAATTTCATGTTGAATGTATGAAGTCTGTGAGAGGATAAGTATGAGTTTCAATTGTTTCTTATCCTAAGGATTCTTGTAAGGAGTGCAATGAAGGTCTGCATAGAGTGCGTCGATGAAGTTTTTGAGTTTTCTCTCAAAAAAACTCAGGAGGGATATCGTTGTTCTCATACTAGCTGGAGTGCAGGTATTTCACAGAGCCATGCAAGGTGTGTACCAATGATTTGAAGTCTTATTGTGAAATAACCAGGGGTTATTGTGAATGTCGCAAGGTGTGCGTGCAAGGATTCCTTATATTCCAGGAGTTACAGTGAGAGTCCAAATTCAGAAGGGTTAGAACCTTTGAAGTGTTCAAAGGAAGAACCAGGCCTGGAGTCACCTCACAGAAGTTAATATTAGAAGAAAAGATGCCAAGTTATTTGGCCAGGAGTCTTTGAGGAATTTGAACAGACGGTTGAAATTCTCAGAGGGATCACCAAAGTTTCGTGAACCATTGGACCTTGTAGATCAACAGAAGGATAATGTTGAGCATATTTTAGCACTCATAAGCTCAAGAGGAACAATGGTCGTTGAATCTGGATCAACAAGAGTCGTTGATCTCATGCTCAAGTTTCATCATTTCAGAATTCGGGATGTGGAAGAAGGGTATGAATCGGTGTCGAGAGTTGTGAACTCCCAATTCACGAAGTCCCAATAGAATCAGGACCGTCAGATCAGGGAAGTTCAAAGACGTTGATTGTGACGAGGATTCATCGCGATTTCAGCTATCGATGGAGGGTGTTGTTGCATTGCAAATCGTCGATAAGAGAAACTCTGAGTGCTGAGATATTTGGGCCCCAGGCTTCAGACAGAGGTCAAATTAAGTAAATTCAAGGGAGGAGTCAAAGTATCCGTTAGCCTTTCGGGGTTTCGAGGATTGACGAGTCAGAGGGACTCACATCAGTGATCGTGAACTCATGAAAAGTGAAATACTTTTCAGGTGAATATTGTGGTCACGTCATTTGGTCACGTGGGTAAGAGTCGGCACTTAGTGCTTATTCGCACAAGTGTAAATTCTAAGAAGGACCTGTCGATAAACACTTGTGTGTGGAATATTTCTGCGGGGAATCAAGGAGTCAATCAGACTCAAAGGGAGATTAATAATGATCCTTAGACCGGGCGGTTGAGAAGAAGCTGTCGAGGTAGGGGTGTTGCATCGGGTGGTACCAGAGCACTACAATATTTGTTTTTGTAGGTGAGAGGAGACAGAAGGAAAGTTCTGATTTAAATTCTGCGTGGAACAGATTTAAACAATGCCACCAAGAAGAAGAGAGAGACCAATACCCGATCCAACTGTGGAAAGGGAAATGAGAGAACTTTGTGCTCCATTAAATTCTATGGAGACAACAAAGAGATGGGCAGTTGATGTTGGATATGTCAGTGAAGCCAGAAGCAAAAATGAGGCTGGAGTTGAAGAAGAAGTCACGACCGAAGATGCTGCAAAAGAACACCTATTCAGAGTTGTTGCAAGAATAGGAGTCAGGAAAAAAATGGATATTCCAATGTACGAAGGAAAATTAGGAATTGAGGAGCTGCTACATTGGTTTAGAGCTCTAGACAAATACTTCGACTATGAATATGTCGAGGAAGATAAGAAAGTTAAACATGTTGTCACTAGACTTAAAGGGCATGCAACACTGTGGTGGGATGAACTGCAGGCTGATAATCGTTGCAAAGGCAAGCAAATAATCAAAAGCTAGGATAGAATGGTTGAAAAAATGAAAGCCAAGTTTATACCCAGAGACTACCAAATTAACCTGTTTTGAAAAATGAAAAATTTGAGACAGAAAGGGATGACAGTGAAAGAGTAAACTGAAGAGTTCTATAGGATAAACATTAGGGAAAGTCATCAAGAGAGAGATGATGAAAAGGTTTCCAGATACATGAATGGTCTGAGATATGAAATTTAGGATGAGGTGAGCATGGTAACAATAAGGAATGTATAAGATGCTTATCAAATGGCTCTGAAGGCTGAAGAAAAATTGGCCCGAAAGGAAGGTCAAAGAGGCAGAGGTAGAAGTCAGAGCAGAGGCAAGGAAGTTTCCAAAGATAGAGTGCAGAAACCAAAGGATGAAGAAAAGAAGCCTCATACTAACCTAGAAAGAGGAGGAAGTTCATAGGGAAGACAATATGCCGACAAGAATACTTTTCCTCGAGCTAGAGGAAGAGGAAGAGGCAGAGGTGGTGAGATAAAATGTTTTTTCTATGGAAAGGTCGAACATAAATCTTATAAATGTTCTGATAGAAAAAGAGATGGAGGAGGCAAACCTAACATTTCAGAAGCACGGAAGTGAAATGTTGAGGCAGAAGATACAGAAGGGGGAAGGTCCTTAATGATGAAGAACATTCTCTTGAAACCAGAGAAGGAGATGGAGAATCCAGTCCAAAGAAATAGTTTGTTTAGAATTTCTTGCAAGACGAAGGATAGGGTATGCAAGGTAATAGAGGACAGTAGAAGTACAAATAATTTAGTCTCCACATAAATGGTGGAAAATATGGAATTGGAAATAGTTGCACATCCAAGCCCATACAAAGTCTTGTGGTTGCAAAAAGAACATCAGGTAACTATCGCTAAACAATGTTTAGTTGAATTTAAGATAGGGGGATATAAGGATGAAATTTTATGTGATGTTATTCCAATGGATGTATGTCATCTTTTGTTGGCAAGGTCATGGAAATATGACAGAAATGTTGTTCATGATGGGAGAAGGAACACATACACCTTGGAGAAGAATGGTAGGATGCATATGTTGCTGCTAATTAAAGATGAGAAGGTGAAATAAGAAGCAAGAAATACTATACTTCTCATGAGTGGGAAGGAGCTTCTTGAGGAAGTCAAGAAAGATGAAGAAATGCAGTTTGTTGTGGTCAGAAAACCTAGAGTCGTATCGACCAGTACCAAGATAGATGATCTACCTGAGGAAATTCAGGAATCGCTGGAGAGTTTCGCTGATATAGTGGTGGA
This sequence comes from Picea mariana, assembly GCA_032191745.1. Classification (NCBI taxonomy): domain Eukaryota; kingdom Viridiplantae; phylum Streptophyta; class Pinopsida; order Pinales; family Pinaceae; genus Picea; species Picea mariana. The sequence continues at coordinate 4,409 of JASDQU010235989.1, forward strand.
TGATTTACCTTGTTCATTTCCACCCATCAGGAGTATAAGCCATCACATTGAACTTATACCTGGAGAAAGTTTACCAAACAAAACAACATACATATTGATGCCACAGGAGAATGAGGAGGTTAAGAAGCAAGTCCAGAATTTTATGGATAAAGAATTGGTTAGAGAGAGCTTGAGTCCATGTGTTGTTCCAACAGTGCTAAGTCCAAAGAAATATGGTGGATAGAGAATGTGTATAGATTCAAGGGATATAAACAAAATCACCATCAAGTATAGATTTTCTTTACCGAGGATGGATGACTTGATGGATTGCTTGAGTGGAGCAAAGTTTTTTTCAAAAATTGATTTGAAAAGAAGATATCATCAGATTAGAATGAGGGAAGGTGATGAATGGAAGACAACATTCAAGACTAATGAAGGTTTGTACGAATGGCTCGTCATGCCATTTGGTTTGATGAATGCACTGAGTACTTTTATGAGAATGATGAACGAAGTCTTGAAAGATTTCATTGCAAAGTTTGTAATTGTGTATCTTGATGATATATTGATCTTCACTAAGACTGAGGAGGAACACTTAAGACATTTAATTCTAGTAATGAGGAGGTTGCAACAAGAGAAATTGCTGATAAAATTGAAGAAATCATCTTTTATGAAGAAGGAACTCAATTATTTGGGGTTTGTGATCTCTTCGAATGCATTGAAGATGGATCCTGAAAAGGTAAAAGCAATCAGAGATTGGCCATCACCAAAGAGTATCTTTGAAGTTTGAAGCTTCCATGGATTGGCTAGTTTTTATAGGAATTTCATCAGAAACTTTAGTGGGATATGTGCACCAATGATTGACACAGTCAAGAAAAGAAATAAATCTTTTCATTGGACAGAGGAAGCAGAGAAAAGTTTCAAGTCGCTGAAAGAGAAAATAATTGGATAGCCAATTTTGGTTCTGCCATATTTCAGTAAGACATTCCAAGTTAGATGTGATGCAAGTGGATTCGTGATTGGAGAAGTATTAATCCAAGACAACAAGTCAATTGCATACTTCAGTGAGAAGCTTAATGAAACCAAGATGAAGTATTCAACGTATGGAAAGGAGTTTTATGCAGTCATACACGCACTGAAAAAATGGAGGCACTACCTGATTCCGAAAGAGTTTATCTTGTATAGAGACAACCATGCTTTAAAATTCATAAATCAACAGGAGAAGCTAAACCAGAAACACGCGAAATGGGTTTAATATATGCATAATTTTACTTTTCTTATAAAGCACATTTCTGGAACTACTAACAAGATTGTTGATGCATTTAGCAGGAAATGTTTGATTCTGCAGGAGTTTCGTGTGAAGACCTTAGGTTTTGATAGCATTAAGGACATGTACAGAGATGATGCATATTTTAAAGATTCTTATGAAGCATGCGAGAATCCAGTTCTCAGAGATAGAAGCCAGTGGAACAAGTATTTGATTCAGGATGGACTATTATTCAAGGGAAATCAATTGTGTATTTTAAAGAGTTATATGAGAGAGAATCTTCTAAAGGAAAAACATAGTGGGGGATTGGCTGGACATTTCATCCATGATAAAACATTTGTGCAGCTGAACAATTTATACTATTGGCCAAGGATGACGACGGATGTCAAGAAATTCGTGAACAGATGCAGAATTTGTGAGCATGCAAAGGGGAAAAGATAGAATACAAGGTTGTATCAACCATTGTCGATATTAGAGAGGTCGTGGGATGCGGTAAGAATGTATTTTGTGTTAGGACTTCTGAGGACACAGAGGGGTCATGATTTCATATTCGTGGTAGTCGACAGGTTCTCTAAAATGGCACATTTCATTCCATGTAAGAAAACTAGTGATGCAACTCACATTGTAAATCTATTTTTCAAAGAAGTTGTTAGACTTCATGTTGTACCCAAGAGTATTGTTTCGGACAGGGATACGATGTTTGTTGGTCATTTCTGGAGGACACTATGGAAGAAGTTGGGAATTTTTTTTTCTTTTAGATTAGCATATCACCCTCAGACAGATCGACAAACTGAGGCAGTGAACCGAAGTCTGGGATATTTATTGAGGAGTCTTGTAGTTGAACATCACAGTCAGTGGGATCAAGTTTTGCCACAGGTAGAATTTTCATATAAAAATTCACCTAATCGGAGCACAGGACAAAGCCCATTCTAGATAACGTATGGAATGCAACCGAGGGGAGTATATGAATTGAGAGACTTAGGGCAGAGATAATTCATAAGTGATGGAGCAGAGGATTTTTTAGTAGAGATTCCAGAGCTTCACGACAAAGTTAAGGAGTGGCTAAAGAATTCCAACCAGGAATACAAGCGTAGAGTGGATCAACACAGAAGAGAAATTTAGTTTGAAATGGGAGATTTATTCTTACCTCATCTGAGGAAAGAAATATTCCCGAGGGGAACATATAATAAGATGAAGATGAAGAAGATAGGGTCCTGTAAGATTTTGAGGAAATTTGAAGCCAATGCTTATGAGAGAGAATTGCCAAATGATGTGGGCATCTCGCCCATATTCAATGTAGAATATATGTATCCTTACAAATTCGATGGAACAGAGGGGTCAAAGGATCAAAAGGAATTTCAATGGGTTAAACAACTACCTGTATCTGAAAAGCCACAGATGGAAAAGATAATTGATCAGAGAGTTGGAAATATGACCTGAAGCAAGATATACTTTGAATATTTGGTCAAATGGAAAGGACACTTGATTTAGGATGCCAGTTGGAAAAGCGAAACAGATATCCAAAAACATGGACAGACGGTGCAAGAGCTCATGCATAGGACTTCATGAATTTTTCAGCCAAGGGAGTATGATGCAGGAACATCACAAGGGAGCCCGTAAAGAAAGCACAAAAGAAAGAACAGTTGGAATTGCACCAGCACATATTTTGAGACATTCTGAATTTGAATGAAGGAACATTAATGTAATAGTTAGGAGAACATATTTTCATTTATGTTTCAAGATTGTAAAACATATCTTGAGTGTTGCTCTCATCTGTCAGATATGGAGGCATTTAATTGTAATGAATGTAAAGTAGGTAGATTTTAATTCCAATTAGATAGCTAGAGTTGTAAGAGGGAAAACTCTAGAAATCTCCCTCGTAGGTATTGTATTGTAATCAATAATTCTCATTGTAAGTTGTAGAGCTGTAGAGAGAAAGAGCATAGAGAAGAACATAGATTGTAGGATTGTATATGAAGATATTTGTTGCTATTGAACCATGTACATGAGCATTGGAATTAATATAACAATTCTTTGATTCCATTTCATGGTGTTGTGGTGGTTGTTTTTTACATCTATTTTAATGGTATGTTTACATTTTTGCTTATGTTCTCTATTATGCATTTGTTTCAATGTTATGTGTGTGTACGCTCTTGATTTCTTGTTGAATGTATGAATTATGTGAGAGGAAAAGTATGAGTTTCAACTTTTTCTCGTCTTGAGGATTCCTATAAGGAGTGCAGTGAAAGTCTCTATAGAGTGCGTTGACGAAGTTTCTGAGTTTTATCTCAGAAAATCTCAGGAGGGATACCATTGTTCTCATACCATATGGAGTGTAGGTATCGCATAGAGCCGTGCAAGGTGTGCACTGGCGAGTTGAAGTCTTAGAATTTTCCAACCGAGGAGAAATATTGAAGAACTGTTGTTGCAAAGGAGTGCATAGAGTTGAAGAGTGAAATAACCAGGGGTTATTGTGAATGTCGCAAGGTGTGCGTGCAGGGATTCCTTAGATTCTAGGAGTTACAGTGAGAGTCCAAATTGAGAAGGGTTAGAACCTTTTAAGTGTTCAAAGGAATAATGAGGCCCAGAGTCACCTCATAGAAGCTAAGATTAGAAGAAAAGACGCCAAGCTATTTTGCCGGGATTCTTTGAGAAATTTGAACAAACGGTTGAAATTCTCAGAGGGATAATCACCAAAGTTCCATGAACTGTTGGATCTTGTAGATCAGTGGAAGGATAAGGTTGAGCATTTTTCATCACTCGTAAGCTCAGGAGGAACAATGGTCATTTGATTCGGATCAACGAGAGTCGTTGATCTCATGCTCGAGTTTCATCATTTCAGAATTCAGGGTGTTGAAGAAGGGTGTGACTCGGAGTCAAGAGTTGTGAAATCCTGATTCGCAAAGTCCCGATAGAATCAGGACCATCAGATCGTGGAAGTTCAGAGTCGTTGATTGTGACAAGGAGTCATCGTGATTTTGGCTATCGATGGAGGGTGTTGTTGCATTGCAAATCGCCGATAAGAGAAACTCTGAGTGCTGAAATATTTGGGCCCCAGGCCTTAGACATAGCTCAAATTAAGTAAAGTCAAGGGAGGATTCAAAGGACCCGTTATCCTTTTGGGGTCTTGGGGATTGACGAGTTAGAGGGACTCACATAAGTGATTGTGAAGTCGTGAAAACCAAAATACGTTTCGGGTGAAGATTGTGGTCATGTCAGTTGGTCATGTGGGTAAGAGTTGGTGCTTAGTGCTTATTCTCATAGGCGTAACTTCTAAGAAGGACTTGTGGATAAACACTTGTGTGTGGAATATTTCCATGGGGAATCAAGGAGTCAATCAGACTCAAATGGAGATTAAGAATGATCCTTAGACTTGGAGGTCGAACAGAACCTCCCGAGGTAGGGGTGTTGTGTCAGTGATGTAGAAAAAAAAAACTCATTAAGTCAATAAGAATGTATATGCTGTAAAATACCTATATGTAATAATAGGATGAAGATAAAAAAAAGAACGGCAGAATAAGTAAACATGTTATCTGATTTTCAATGCATTTTTGTAGCTTAACATTGATAATTTGCATGTTGATATATAATTTATTTTCTAATTGTTTAATTCTGTATCTCTTCTTGTTTACAAAAGTTTTCTCAGGTTCAGCTTTATGTATTTATATTTATACAACAACAATGACAGAAAAACCATGACTCACTCTCACCCTATAGAATGCATAAATTATTCTAATATTCTATGGTTGTAGGGTATCTAGAAAACATGCTAATGTAAGTGGCAATTTCCATATTTTAAGACTTTGTATAACTATGCAGAATTCCTTAAGATTTCCCCTTCTCAAGATTGAAAAGTAGAATATATAATTCCATGTTGAGATATCTATGATTCATAAAGTGACTATTTAGCTTCCGTAACACACATAGATCTAGACAGATTCAATTATGTAGAATACATATAAATTCTTTAGCTACATGAAAATCAATAAACCCATCACTAAAAATACGATATATCTATACAGATCAAATTTTGTAGCTATAAGCAATTTGATATCGAACCAAAGTGAAGAGAAGTCAAGTAAAGGTACATATCTGTAACAGTTATGCCAAAAAGCAAACAGAACAACCATGTCCAACCCTACCATAGATACAAGACATGAAATATTACTTTTCTTGATCACCCCCTATCCTAACCATGACTGCATAAGGGAAAATTTAACTTCACTCCTTAGCCATTGTCTTTCCATAAAGTTCATAAAATCAATTTCCTAACACGAATTGTGCTTACACAACAAATAGTCATCTCCACAACATACTAAGCAACTTCTTGCCTCACACATATGTTGTATATATTTTATTTCTCATTGCCTAGGACTTTTTCCATCGATTTCCCTCCTTGTAAATTCGAATATTTACAAATCCATGATTTTTAGGGGATGTCAGTGATAGAACTCAACTTCTGACACTTGTAAAAATCATCTATGATTTTAATCAAACATGTTCCCCTCTCATGGAGTCATAGTCAACTACTTTTAACCAAGTTTTTCCACCTATTTCCAAAATTTAATTTATTAAAATATCTTCCTCGTACATTTGTCCATCAAAAGAGGACAATTGGAAAGTCAAACTCTTTCTTAAGAGTCACAAAAAGAATAATTACATTCCTTCATAATTTCAAATATGAATTTCCATAAATGGAAATTTATTTTCAAAGCAATAACATTAAAATAAAAAATGTTTTTAATATTTGAGGATGTCACATTAGGATAAATAAATATCCACAAATTATAATTTTCGAAAATATTAATAAAATATTACCTTGGACTTAAGCCCCATTTTTTCGTTTTCAATTAAGTTTATCCTCTTGTCTCTTTTCGTCTGATTGTACTACGTGTAGTGATGAGATTTTATGAATAATTTGAGTGTGATTACATTTTACAAGGATAGGCGCACGCATTTTTGCATCTTCACTCACCATACCAATAACCACACAGGATCTCCACCCTCATATACATATACATATACATATTCATATACATATAGACACATACATACATACATACATACATACATATATATGTACACACACACACACACACACACACACAGATATATATATATATATATATATATATATATATATATAACTTGATATGATGCACCCTTGAAGGTAATTCTTGTGCACTTAATCATGTGAACACAACACTATGGAATCTATGCACCCTTCCATTGATGTGAAATCATCATGCACTTTCTCAGGTGCCAACAAAACTAAACCAACACTTGGTTCCAACGACTCATCAAACCAAATGTACATTTACAATTTAATTTACAATTGGTGTATGAACTAGGGGTATTACATACTCCCTTTGTTTCTCTCTCTCTCTCCCTCTCTCCCTCATCCCCCTACTTCTACTCTATCTCTCTCTCTCTCTCTGAATATTCACGATAGTATAAGGTTGTACTCTTCCCTTGTCCTGTGTGATTTTTAAGTTAATGAAAATAGAATTTGATGAGAGATTTTTGTTTGAAAAGAACTTTGTTTTGAACTTCCTATATATTATATTTCTTTTATGTAGAAATGGAAAAGTATTTATGTAATCCATTTATTTCTTTGTCATTGCAGTTTCTTGTTAGACATAGAATATGTTTATGTTTATTTTTTTCCTTTATATAATAATTTAATTTTTAGAATATAAGTGGCTTAGAACCTAATGATAGGTCTCTCATTAATATGAGAGGAAACCCATCAGTTGTTCCAGGTCACCCTCTTCCTCCGCACTCAACGTCTTCTACAAAACTTTGGTTACCATGACCGAGCGCTTCAACAACAGAAGAAAAATAGTTGCATCCATAAACATATAGGAAAGTTTAGTGTGCAACTATATTTAACGGAGTTTTCTTATGATACACGTTGTCGATTCAAACCCACAAGAGATAAGTAATTTTAACACCATTTCTTTATTTTATTTTCTCATTTTTCTCCTTTTAAATATTTTCTGAAGGAAACAGTATAGCTATATATCTAAACTAATGTTCTTCCTCGTTTCCCATTGCAATTTGAACTCATACAGTATGATTTCAAAATGGAATTATAGTCCTCATAAAAGGTAATAGGGTTCCATTTTTGGATCACTTATCTAGATTTTCTTCTTCTAGAACATTGAAAAATTGCCTTGTATTCATTTTTGTTTCTCAACAAATAATCTATTGATAGTAATTTGATTGAATTTTTAATTGGAGAAATTTATCAGAAAATTACTCTGACATGTATCCAAATCTTCGTGTTATTATTTTACTTCGTTAAAGTGTATGGGAGCTTGTATATCCATGTTTACCATAAATTCGTGGCTTTTCCAACTCTATATATACATCTATGTTCTACAATAATTCTTTGCTCCACATATTACATATTAATATCATATATATAAGCATACATGATTATCCTCTAATACATCCTCCTACTCGAATATGAATTTTATATGTAATGTATCATAGGAAAATCATAATATTAATTACCTTGGAAAATCTATCTAAAGGTAGGAGGAGAATAATTTATATTCCACAATGCATAACCTCTATAACCAATTATTTCTATGGTGATCGAGAAGAAAAAAAAAAAAATCATTAAATCAACAAAAATATATTTGGTATAAAATACCTATCTGTAATAATAGGATGAAAATGAAAAGAAAAACCGTTGAATATGTAAACAAGTTATCTGATTTTCAATGCATTTCTATAGCTTAACACTGATATTTTGCATTGATATACAATTTATTTTCTAATTGTTTAATTCTACAACTCTTCTTGTTTACCATAGTTTTCTCATGTCCGGCTTTATGTATTCATATTATTCTACAACAATGACAAAAAAAACATTGATTCACTCTCATCCTATAGAATGCATAAATTATTCTAATATTCTATGGTTGTAGGGTATCTAGAAACATGCTACTGTATGTGGCAATTTCCAAAGTTCAATACTTTGTATAAATATGCAAAATTCCTTAAGATTTCCCTTTCTTGGGATTTATAACTAGAATACATAATTCCATGTTGAAATATCTATGCGTCATAAAGTGACTATTTAGCTTATGTAACACACATACATATATACAGATTCAAGTGTGTAGCATACATATAAATTCTATAGCTACATGCAAATAAATAAACACAACATTAAAAATAAGATACATCTATATAGATCAGATTTAGTAGCTATAAGCAATTTGATATCCAACCGAAGTGAAAAAAAGTCAAATAAAGGTAGATATTTGTAACAATTATGTCGGAAAACAAACAGAACAAGCACGTTAGACCCAACTGTAGATACATGACATGCAATATTACTTGTCCTCGTGACCCCCTATCCTAACCATGACTCCATAAGGGAAAAATGAGATTCACTCCTTAGCCATTGTCTTTCTATATAGTTCAGAAAATCATTTTCCTAACACCACTTTTTCTCTCACAACAAATAGTCATCTCCAGAACATATGAAGCAGTGTCCTGCCTCACACATATGTTGTGTATATTTCATTTCTCATTGCCTAGGACTTTTTCCATCCATTTCCCTCCTTGGAAATTCATAGCTTTAAAAATCCATGATTTTTAGGGGATTTCAGTGATAGAATTCAACTTATGACACTTGTAAAAATCAACTATGAGTTTAATCAAACATGTTCCCCTCTCATGGAGTCATAGTCAGTTACTTTTAACCTGGTTGTTCCACCTGTTTCCAACATTTAATTTATTAAAATATATGTCTCATACATTTGTCCATCAAAAGAGGACAATTGGAAAGTCAAACTCTTGCTTAAGAGTCACAAAAAGAATAATCAGATGCGTTAATAATGTTAAATATTAATTTTCATTAATGGAAATTTATTTTCAAAGCAATAACATTAAAATAAAAAATGTTTTTAATATTTGAGGATGTCACATTAGGATAAATAAATATCCACAAATTATACTTTTTGAAAATATTAATAAAATATTCCCTTGGATTTAAGCCCCATTTTTCCCTTTTTCAATCAAGTTTATCGTCTTGTCGCTTTTCCTCTGATTGTTCTACGCATGGTGATGGGATTTTATGAATATTTTGAGTGTGATTAGATTTTACAAGGATAGGCGCAGTGGAATTTTTGCATCTCAACTCACTAGCCCAATAACCACATAGGATGTCCACCATCAAATACATACACATATACATATATATAAACACACACACACACACACACACACACACATAGATACATACATACATACATATGTATGTATGTATGTATGTATGTATGTATGTATGTATGTATTTATATAACTTGATCCGACACATAGTTCAAGGTAATTCCCCTGCACTTACTCATGTGCACACATCACTATGGAATGTATGCACCCTTTCATTGATGTGTAATCCTCACGCACTTTCTCAAGCTCTCGCAAAACTAAACCAACACTTGGTTCGAACATCTCACCAACCTAAATGTACATTTACAATTGGGGTTCGAACTAGGGGTATTACACACTCCCTCTTTTTCTCTCTTTCCCCTCCCTCCATCATCCTCCCCACTACTATTCTCTCTCTCTAGATTCACAATAGTTTAAGGTTGTACTCTTCTCTTGGCCTTTGCGATTTGTAAGTGAATTAAAATAGAAGTTGATGAGGGATTTTTGTTTGAAAAGAACTATGTTAGTTTTAATTTTTAACTTCCTATATATTATTGTGCTTTCTATAGCAATGGAAAAGTATTTATGTAATCCATTTATTTCTGTCATTAGAGTTTCTTTTTAGACATAGACTTTTTCTCTGTTTATTTGTTTTCCTTTATATAATAATTCATTGTTTAGAATATAAGTGGATTAAAAACTAATGATGGGTCTCTCATGAATGTGCAAGGGAACCCATTAGTTGTTACAGGTAGCCCTCATCCTCCGCACTCAACGTCTTTTACAAAATTTTTGTTACCATGATCAAGCGCTTCAACAACTCAAGGAAAACATTTTCATCCATAAAGAGATAGGAAAGTTTACTGTGAAACTATATTTGACGGAGTTCGATTATGATAGAAGTTGTCGATTCAAACCCACGAGAGATACATAATATTAATGCCATTTCCTTATTTTCTTTTCTCATTTTGCTTCTTTGTAATNTATTTTCTGAAGGAAACTATATAGCTACATATCTAAAATAATACTCTTCCTCGTTTCCCATTACAGTTTGAAATCATATAGTGCGATTTCAAAAGACAATTTTATTCCTCATAAAATCTACTCAGATTCCGTTTTCATATCCCTTATATAGATTTTCTTATTCGAGAAAATTGGAAAATTGTCTTGTATTAACTTTTGTTTCTAAATGAATAATCTATTGACAGTAATTTGATTGAATTTTTAAATGGAGAAATTTATCAGAAAAATACTCTGGCATGTATCTAAATCTCTGGGTGCTTATTTTACTCCATTAAAGGGTCTTGGAGATTTTATATCCATGTTTACCATAAATTCGTGGTTTTTCCACCTCTATATATAGATGTATATTCTGCAATAATTATTTGTTCCACATATTACATATTATATCATATATATAAGCATACATGATTATCATGTAACACCTCCTCTTACTCGAATATGAATTTTATATGTATTGTATCTTAGGAAAATCATAAGCTTAATAACCTTGGAAAACCTATCAATAGGTAGTAGGAGAATCGTTTTAGAATCCACAATGGGTAACCTCTTTAATCGATTATTTCTATGGTCATCCAGAAAAAAAAAAACTCATTAAATGAACAAGAGTATATCTGCTTTAAAATACCTATATGTAATAATATGATGAAGATAAAAATAAGAACAGTTGAATAAGTAAATAGGTTATCTAATTTTCAATGTATTTATGTAGCTTAACGCTGATAATTTGCATTGATATACAATTTATTTTCTAATTGTTTAATTATGCATCTCTTCTTGTTTACCATAGTTTTCTCAAGTTCTTCTTTATGTATTTATATTTATACAACAACAATAACAGAAAAACCATGATTCACTCTCATCCTATAGAATGCATAAATTATTATAATATTCTATGGTTGTATGGTATCTAGAAAACATGCTACTCTATGTGGCAATTTGCATAGTTTAAGACTTTGTATAAATATGCATAATTGCTTAAGCTTTCCCTTTCTCAGGATTTATAACTAGAATATATAATTTCATGTTGAGATATCTATGATTCATAAAGTGATTATTTATCTTGTTTAACACACATACATCTATACAGATTCAATTATGTAGCACACATACAATTTCTATAACTACATGCAAATCAATAAACCCAAAATGAAAAATAAGATACATATATATAGATCAGATTTTGTAGCGATAAGCTATTCGATATCCAACCGAAGTTAATAGAAGTCATTTAAAGGTACATATCTATAAAAATTATGCCGGAAAACAAATGGAACAGACACGTTCCACCCAACCGTAGATACATGACATGAAATATTACTTGTCCTGATCACCCTCTATCTTGACCATGAAACCATAAAGGAAAATTGAGCTTCACTCCTTAGCCATTGTCTTTCTATACAGTTCATAAAATCATTTTCCTAACACCACTTTTGCTCACACAAAAAATAATCATCTCCACAACATACTAAGCAATGTCCTCCCTCACGTATATATTTCATTTATCACTTCCTATAACTTTTTCTATCTAATTTTCCTCCTTGGAAATTCACATATTTACAAATCCCTTATTATTAGGGGATGTCAGTGATAGAACTCAACTTATGACACTTGTAAAAATCAAAATTGATTTTAATCAAACATGTTCCCCTCTCATGGAGTCATATTCAACTACTTTTAATCTGGTTGTTCCACATGTTTCCAACATTTAATTTATCAAAATATATGTCTCATACATTTTTCCATCAAAAGAGGAAAATTGGAAAGTCAAATCATTTCTTAACAGTCACAAAAAGAATAATTACATGCCTTCATAATTTCAAATACGAATTTCCGTAAATGGAAATTTATTTTCAAATAAATCACATTAAAATAAAAAATGTTTTTAATATTTGAGGATGTCACATTAGGATAAATAAATATCCATAAATTATACTTTTCGAAAAGATTAATAAA
>JASDQU010235992.1:3861-17053 GCA_032191745.1 Picea mariana
CTTCTCAGAGATAAGCTGCCACCATTCTAGCGAGTCTTTCACTCTGTATTTTTACAGTCTCTGTACATTTCTTTCATTAATAGAAATCGTGTATTACTGTATCTCTGTGTTTATGGTTGCATCTCTGATATATTTCTGTTATATTACTCGATATACGCGATATCTCTGTGCATTTCTTTATTATATCTCTGCTCTCATTTCGTGCCGAAAATAATCCGGATCAAAAAATGGTGAAAAGTTGCTGACAATGGTGTCAATGGGGAAAATGGTGAAAGGTTACTGACAGTGATGGGGAAAATGGTGTGAAATATTGTTGAACAGTGGTGTTTCAGCAGTGGGGGAAAGTCAAAAAGTCATTGAACAGTGGTGTTTCAGCAATGAAGAAAGAGAAAAGAGTTGTTGAACAATGGTGTTTCAGCAATGGGAAAGCTTGCCTCTTCTTGAAGTAGGATCATCCTTTCTTAGTAGGCATGTGCTTTGATCGGGAATTTGCAAAAATCGATTGTAACATGGTATTTCTTGACAGGGATTATTAGTAAACGAAATCTAATCTAATACTAAAGAATTTAACTTTAAAAAGAATTAATTGCAATGAGGGGTAGGAGCCCCCTATAAAAAGAGGTAATGAGAGTCTGCCACGCATGTGGCCTTAAAATCTTCTTTGGAAATAGGGCGTTGGTACAAATGGAGTCAATGACCATTTAAAAGTAACGGTGTTTTAGAGTCATTGATTGTGAGGAGCCTTACTGTTCCATTGGGGAAAATAGTGTCTACTTCGTAAGGTCCAAGCCATCTTGTACGTAGTTTCCCTTGAAATTCTTTGAACCGAGAGTCATACAGTATGGACCAATTACCTTTTTGGAACTGCTTATGCTTGATAGTTTTGTCATGCCATTTTGATCTTTGTTGTTGAATCATAGTTGTCTGATGAATGGCATCTAGTCTTTTTTCATCCAATTCATTAAGCTGTTGCAACCTAGTTGTCTGTGCATCGGTCAAATCAAGGTTGACAGCTGAAGCAATCCTTAAGGTTTTGATTTCAAATTCCACAGGGAAGACAACACTCTTTCCATAAAATAATTCATAGGGAGAGAATCATGTAGTATTTCCCCAGGTAGTTCTGTAGGCCCATAATGCTTTAGGGAGTCTGTGAGACCAATCCTTTCTGTTTTCCTTCACTGTTTTTGTGAGAATGGATTCTATTACTTTATTTGTGCTTTCCACCTATCCATTGGCTTGGGGGTGGTATGCTGTAGTCATTCTATGCTGAATATGATATTTTTGAAGGGTGTCTTTAAAGCCATGAGAAGTGAAAGGAGGTCCTCCATATGTAACTAATTCTCTTGGCACTCAAAATCTGATGAAGATGTCTTCAAATAAGAAATCTATAACTGCTTCTTCGGTCACTCTATGGAGTGCTTTAGCTTCCACCCATTTGGTCATATAGTCTGTGCAGACCACTATGTAAAATTTTTGATTGGATGGGGGGTTAATGGGTCCTACAAATTCTAAGGCCCATCTTTCGAATGGTTCTAGTACTATCTAGGGGTTTAATGGCATTTCATCTCTATGATTAGGTTGGCCCATTCTTTGGCAGCTATCACACGCCCGGACATATTTCTTTGCATCTTTAAAAAGTGAGGCCCAATAATTACCCATCCTAAGAATTTTATGTCATGTTCTCTTATCAGCAAAATGCCCTCCACAAGGGCCATCATGACAAGCTTTTAGTAGATTATAAACCTCATCTTCGCTAATGCACCTTCAAATTTCTTGATCAGGTCCTGTGTGGAAAAGACACCCACTTATCCAGTTGTACCGAGCACTTTGTTGAATGATTCTTCTTTTATCTCAGTGGGATAGGTGTGATGGTAACTTCCCTGCAACCAAATAGTTAGCGATGTCTGCATACCAAGGTGAGTGACCAGAAACTGCAAATAGATATTCATCAGAATAGGAATCATCTACTGGGGTATCATCATCAGGTTTTATCCGAGAAAGGAAATCAGCAACTACATTTTCTTTTCCTGGTCTATCTACAATTGTAATATCAAATTCTTGCAATAATAGTAACCATCTCGTGACTCAAGCATTTGTGATAGGTTTTTTCATTAAATATTTGATAGCTGAGTGATCAGTATGGACAAGAGTAGAGTAGCCAGTAATGTAATGTCTAAATTTATTAATAGCATAGAGAACTGCTAAGAATTCCTTTTCGGTAACTGTATAATTGAGTTCAGCAAGAGTCATATTCTTGCTAATGAAATAAATAGCATAAGGGAGATGATTTTCTTCTTGTCCCAAGACAGCTCCTATTGCAGTATCTGAAGCATCCATGGATATATGAAAGGGAAGTGTCCAATCAGGTCCTCTAAGAATAGGAGTTGTAGATAATTGATGTTTAAGTGTATTAAATGCTTCCTGGCAAGAATTAGTCCATTTGAATTCAGTATTTTTCATCAACAACACAAACAAGGGAGAATCTATTTTGGAAAAGTTTTTGATAAATATTTTGTAGTATCCAGCATGTCCTAGAAAACTTCTTACCTCTGTTTGGGTTTTGGGAGTAGGAAGGTCTTTAATAACTTGTATCTTGGATGGATCCACCTGAATTCCTTGAGATGAGATAAAATGTCCAAGCACTATTCCTTCACTCATCATCATATGACATTTTTCTATACTTAGGGAGAGTTGGGCTTGTATGCATCGTTTAAGCACTTTCTCAAGGTTTTGTAGTGCTTCCTGAAAAGAAACACCATAAGGAGTAAAGTCATCCATAAAAATTTCCATAGAGTCATTAAGCATATCAGAAAAGATTCCTAAAACTGCTCTCTGGAAGGTTGTTGGTGCATTACATAGTCCAAATGGGAGAACTCTATAAGAAAAGGTTCCCCAAGGGCTAGTAAAAGTGGTTTTATCTTGATATTGAGGTGCAATTTTGATCTGATTATACCCACTGAAACCATCTAAAAATGAGAAAAAATTCTTCCCTGACAAACTGTCTAACACCTGATCAATGAATGGTAATGGAAAGTGATCTTTCTGAGTTACTTTATTCAAGGCTCTGTAGTCCACACATATTATCCATTTCCCGTTTATATTAGGAACTATTACCAACGGGGACACCCATTCATTGTCTGATATAGGATATATAAACCATGGATTGAGCAATTTTTGAAGTTCTTCTTTAAGGATTTCTCTTAAATTAGGGTTCATTCGTCATTGAGATTGGCAGATCGGTCGACAATCTTCCTTAATATATATTCAATGAGTACATAATTCAAGAGAGATTCCTTTCATATCTGTATAATCCCATGCGAATGCTTCTTTATTTTCTAGAAGTAACTTCATTAATTGTTGTGTTTCATCATCTGTCAGATTAGGGTTTATGTTCAGTGTTTTGCCAGGTTCAATTTCTACTGGTATGCTTTTAGAAGAGATGGTGTCAGATGTTTGAGGTGGGTTTTCAGAGTTAAGGTTTTCCTGATTATCTGACTCCAATAGTGCAGCTAGTTGGTTATGAGTTTCTAGAGTCACAGAGGAGGGTTCACAAATAAAATTATTAATCACTTCATCCTCGGTGGAGTCTTTAAGGCTTAAAGCTTGTCTGATAGTCAAGATGGGTTGAGTAAGTTGATCATCAAAGTCTACCCATACAGAATTATCATTATTAATCAGGGGTGTAGCGTGAGGGTAGAGGGTAAGATGTTTAGTTTCGTAACCATTGGAAATTGTCATTGAAACTGATCTATAGCTGATAAAAGCATCTGTTGTGGCTAGCCAAGGCCTGCCCAAAATTAGAGGGTGGCCCCCCAACTTTGTTTTGGGTTGTAGTAACACAAATTCAGCTGGATAATTCCAGGATTCCACTGAGATAATTAGGTCTTCAATGACTCCCTCTGGTTTAATTGTGGATCGGTCAGCTAATTCTAGGATAGTTGGGGTGTCTCTGGTTTCATTTTGCAATTGTAACAGTTGTGAGGTTTCCAGAGTCATAATATTGATAGCAGCACCTAAGTCTACCAGGACTCGAGGGATTATCATTTTTCCAATTTGTACTGAGACGGTAGGGTGGTTGGGATCACCATATTTAACTGGGGGGGCTTTACTTGACATTAGTGCAGACAAGTCACCCATAACATGGACTGTGAGGGGATCCTTAATTTTCCTACCAAGCTTCTTAACACAAATGTCTCGCATCGTCTTGGCATAAATTGGTACATATCGAAGTGCTTGTAGTAGATGAATTTTGACATAAAGATTCTGTAGTTCCCCTAGAAGATTGAAAGCAGGTGGCTCAGGCGTTTTAGTCAAAGCTAAACGCTCAGGAAATGGTGGTTTTTCTGTTTTAGCAGCATTGTTAGAGGATGATTGTACCTTTTCAGGTACATCATGCTCCTTTGTTTCCTCTTTATCAGAAGAGGTAACATCGGCTATGATAGGTTCTACTATTCTCCCATATCGTAAATGAATATCGTTGCATTGCGCAGGGAGAAGAGAAAATGTAGGCTGGTTATGAATATCAATAAACTGCACAGCTTTATTATTGGGGTTAGGGTTAGGTTGCATAGGTAGTTAGGGTCTCATCATTTGATTGTTTGGTGGAGTACCTGATGGTAAGGAGAGTGGTTGCAGAAATTGTGATTGATGTAATTGATTTGGGAAGGGGGGTTGTTGTCCTCTCCAATTTGGATTCCATTGGTTCTGATATGGTTGTTGTTGTTGTGGAGGCCAAGGAGTCCACATTGACGGATCAACAAAGGGTGGGTTAGTTTGTTGCATGGGTGGGTAATTAATTTGATTTGGATATTTCATTTGATTATAGGGAGGGTAACTCATTTGATTGAAAGAATGATAATTATTCCAACGATTAGAAGATGTAAATGGCATGTTAGAATTCATACCTTGTCCCCGCGGTTGCCATTGCCTTCTCTGTGTCAACAGATAGACAGCTTCAGCTTCTTCGTCCGTTGGTTGTAATGTTGCCTTGATCCTTGGTAAAGATGGACATTGTTGAGTTTCATGATCTTTATCACAAATGGTGCAGATTGGCTTTTTTTCCAGTGGACATTCCCTTTGTGGGTGCTTATCTCTACATTGAGAACAAAAGATGGACAGGGATTCTTCTGCTTCTGCTTTCTTCTTTTGAATCTATAGGGTGTCAATTTGTGAGGCAAAAGAGCTTAACATTTCAGTTTTAAAACCTTCAAGTAAATTACCTATCTCGGCTCTTGTTGCTCCCCCACTAGCTGATTTTTGAACTCTTGAAAATGTGGTTTCCCTGTTGTTTGATCTATTTCTTGAAGCTCCTCTTGAACATATTTTACATAGGTTAACAATTTCATCGTATGATTCCTTAAATATGTCCCCTTTTCCAAGAATATTCAGCATATCTAGAGATTCATCCCTTACTCCTTTTAATAATATGGTTTTAAGAATATATTTACTTACATTGGGGTGACTAGATCTTTGTAGATTATACTGTAGACTTTCTACAAAGTCCTCCAGATTTTCATCCACTTTCTGCATCATCTTAAATAGTTCCTCCCTTTTTTCTCTTGTTCGGCAATAGTCTTGGTATTTGTTCAGGAATTTCTGTTTCATTTGTTCCCATGTTGTGATTACATGGCCTCCAAGACTCATGAACCATCTTTGTGCATTTCCTTTCAATGTTGCTGGAAACACTTTTAATTTTTGAGCATTGGAAATGTAACCATAACTTTTGCATAATATATCAAACTCAAAAAGGAACTCATCAGGATCTTCTGAAGACGAACCATGAAAGTTAGGTAGTGTTGAGAGTGGAATTTTCTTCATGGGGGCTACCCCTCTAGGAACATCACCAATAGGAAATCCTAATGTGGAGAAAGAGTTTTCATCATTTACCTCTCCTTCAGGACCTGCCTGTTCTTCATGATGAAATTCTTCATTGTACTTATCCATGTTTTATTCTATCTGCTCCCCTGTTGCGCTCGCTCTATCCTCAATGTTTCTTGATGGTTTCTTGACTGTCTCAGGACTCCAAACCTCTTTCCCCTTTTCAAAGTTGGCTTGAAATGAAGGCTGGGATTTTTGTTTCCGAAGGTTTGGTCATTGAGTAGCAGATTCAGACTTTGATATAATCTCGTCAATATAAGTCTTTCTTCCTCCTCTTCCTCTTCCCCTGCCACTTGTAGGGTCAATGACTTTGGGGTCTCCACGTCCTCTCATGCAATCTTTGTATCTAAAAAATCATAAGTGCTTTTGAAATCTATAATTACCTTCCCCGGCAACGGCGCCAAAATGTTGGTCACTATAATTGCTTATTTAATTAAACAATCAAGTGCTACATGAATTGTCAACCCAAGGAAGTCTGTTATTTCAAAGGTAATCACGCACTATATCTGCTCAATCTCAAAAGCGACCTATAGTTGTAGTAAAAACATATTAATCACACTTTTCCTTGAACAAACTGAAGTTCTAACTTGAATTATAGGAAAGCAACCTACCTATTGCAGAGCTCAAAGTTTAAAGAAATGATTAATTGAAGAATCCTGGATTACATTAAAATAACAACAAGATATTGCAACAGGAAAGACCAACTATTCTGTAACCAGAGAACAGGACCCTATTCCCAAAGTAGGAATCTTCAGCATCTGTTTCCGATCATCACACTTCATGAACTCATTGCTTAGCTGAAATAATTGACACACACTAAAGGCTAACTATCTCTGGACAGAAAACAGGACCGTATTCCCTAAGAAGGAAACTTTAGCACCAGTTTCTGATTAGCACACTTTCATAAATTCATTAAAATAATTGGCATGCACTGAAGGCTAACTATCTCTAACAGAGAACAGGACCCTAGTTCCGAAACAGGAACCTTCAGCACCTGTCCCTGATTATCAAGATTTCATAAATTCACCAAGCAAGATTGCTAACTAGAATGATTAACAGCTACCCAAACATGAATCATATAAAAACAATGTAACAGCAAGCCATAGTTTAGTAAAGTAGTGTTTCAGCAAAACAAAGTTCAATAAAGTAGTGTTTCAGCAAAACAAAATTTAATCAAGGCATAAACAGAAATAACACTAACATTCTACAAAGCTAATGGGTGAATCTTGTGAAGAAGGTGGGCCCTCCCTTCTCACAAGATTCCCCTGAAACGAAAGGGACTAGAGAGAAATGCTCAGAACAGTCTTTTATTCATCTATCAATGTATCATATTACAATCTGAAATGAAATACGTCCTTCTCTGTAAATCCTTCTTAGCTCAAACAGAAGGTGCTCTCGAATGATGATTTCCTCTTATTTAAAGAGGAGAATCCCTTAGATACAATTTGATCAACCAATTACAAGTGTACATCTGAATCCTATTCTTAGTCAGATTGACTTTCTAAACTGGAATGGGATATCCTGGTCTCCCGCAACAGAATGTTGTTACAAGTGCTGAGTGAGGTGTTGATGTTGCGGCTGGAGTAACAACTTCTTTATTTGTCTCTTGTTACTGTTGTTGTATGTTGTTTCAGCATCTCAAATCGCGGGTTGTTTCAGCCACGGGATTTGTTTTCTGACTGTTTCATCACTTCTCAGGCAGCAGCGATGGTTGATGCTAGCTCAAGGTGTGGTTGTTGTAGTCAACCTGTGTGATTTGTTGTTTTAGCATCGTTGACCACGAACTGTGTAACAGCTTCCTCTGTGTTTCAGCATCGTTGACCATGGACTAGCAGCTTCTTCTATGTTTCAGCATCATTGACCACGCACTGTGTAACAGCTTCTTCGAGTTGTTTTTTCATCATTGTATACCATGAAGTGTGTAACAGCTTCTGTGAGTTGTTGTTTCAGCATCGTATTCCACAGACTGTGTAACAACTTCTTGTTGTTTCAGCAACAGACCTCAATGTTAATCTGCAGTTCGAACTATTTCAGCACTTATACATTTTTGATCAATGGTTAAGTATAGGAGTAATGTAAAATTATATGCAAAACGAATTAAACATATAGGAACTAGAGGAGAGTTATATACCTCTGGAAAGATAAGGTAAGGTGATAATGTGAGTTTAAATGTGAGTGAAACAAGGTGTAAAGATAGCAAAAAGTGTGGCCAAAAAGGTACATTGTATGGTCCTAACAATCCTCAAATATCATACACATAAGAGACCCTTTCTCTCTTATTTATACTTATCCAAGTAGCTTCCTCTTGGTGTTACCTTCTAACCAACTTACCAAGTTTCATCTTTTGGGGCTAACCCACCTTTTCCACTTACAACCACTTTATCCACAAATAGTAAACTCTCTACTTGTAGTTGCAACTAATTTATTTTTAATTCTTTTTTTGTTGCAACCACTTAACCAATGAATAACCACTTTGATTGGTCAACTTATTCTAGGAGCTTCTAGAATAATTTGACTTCTTTGACCTTCTTGACTCATTTTACCTTCTAGGGGATTCTATATAACTCATGAGGGCTCTCCAACTTCACATGGCCATAACACACTGACCGTGAGGATTTATGTGTCTTTCCACATATCACCGTAAACAGCATGACATATGCTATCCATATGGAATAGTTTCTCCTACAAATTCATTGATATTCATTACATTATTCCTCAATCAAAATTGGGTTTTCTAACCACACTATTGCGCTACTCAACCACCTAACCATTTGGACTTCACAAAGCGTATTCCCATGAGGGATTTCACCATAAGTGGACCACATTGAGAACTTTATTGAAGAGTGTCTCCCCATGAGGTAATTCACCATAAGGGGACCACTTTGGATTTTATCCATTTGTTTCTTCCCATCAACCATGACATGAAATCAATGATACAACTCCCTTTAATATCAACACATCATTATGACACCACTTGATATCAACCCTTTGAAAACAATTACATCAATAACCATATAATCAATAATCAATATATCAATTATACAAGAACATTACTATGAAAATGCTTGACATCAACCCTTTGACATCAATGACAACATAATACAACAATCTCCCCCTTTGGCATTGATGGAAACACTAACATTGATGTCAACACCAATCATTGATGGAAACACTTAGACATGGAAATGTGCATGCTCCCTATGTGAACATTGCCCCTCATCAATGTTCATCTCACCACATCAATGTGACTATCTCTCCCCCTTTGACATAAATGGAAAAGGGTAGTTCTCTCCTTGGGGCTTCTCCCCCTATCTGTATGAATTTGATCTTCCTTTGAATAATCACTCCCCCTTTGGACAAGGGATATCACTCTGATGCAATGTTGATGGAATGGATGTCAATTATATCTACTCCTAGAATAATGCTATTGCAACCAATCATGGGAAGAAGAATAACTCCCCCTGTGGGTATGTCTCCCCCTATCTTCTCTAGGAGATGAACAATATGTTACCACTGCAATTTTCTTCTTCTGCAAATGCTACTACTCAACCAGAACATAGATCAACTTCTCAAGAATGATCTTCTCTTCCTATGATAATCTGTGTACCTTTCCATGCATTAAACGCGTGCCATACCATACATCATGAAGCAAATTATATTTCAACAATGAATAGAGAATAATGAACAAAACATCAACCATGTACATCATGTGCCAAATTGTGTCCCAACCATGCACAACACCCATGTATATCAACCATGTACATCAATACCATACAATATACCATAAGATGCCATCAATGGAGTGTGTCAACCATATGCCAAGAACATGTACCAATTGGGTACCAACCATATGTCTCTACCAACATGCGAACCATGTTCCTCAAACAAGTGTCATATCACTCACGATATTCCTCTACCATGAACCAAGTGCCACAACCATGAATCTCAACCATCAATATATCAACCAAGCATCATAAAAAGTGTCTCAACTATATCATCCCATACATCATGTATCAAATCAAGTGCATCAACCATGCACCAAACCTCAACAAGATGAACCACAATTAAGATGTTTTCCCATACATGTATTCTATATCAACCATAAACCACATGCTAGTGATAATACTAGCAAGTGTCTCTAACAAACAACCAAGTCTGTACCAATCGTGCATCAACTGTAGATCAAGCTATGACTCATAAATGATGTAGAACATCACCTCATCAACTCATCAACTACATGTCCCAATATGTAGCTCAACCAAATGCCAAATGCATGCACCAAGACATCCAACAAATATGTCTCTAACAATACATCATAGGTGGAGTTCGCATATGTACTAGTCATGTACCATGACAAATCTTCCTCAAAAACCATTCACTATAGAAAGTACTAAAAAACCAATAGTACCTATAAACATGTACTAAGAGTGTCTCTCAATAGATCACTGATATTACTCTAGCTATCGCCACATCAACATGATATGTCCCATAAACAACATTCCTTGACTTCATTGAGATAATACATAACATAACCAACATTGTTCCTTAACAAAAAATGCCTCAATCGACACTCAAGGGTTAGTACCATGCATCCAATAAATGCATCAAGCATATGCTCCAATACTCAACCACATATTATCACCATACATTCATCAAACACACATGCAAGCATATAATCATTAAAATCTGCAACAAACCATGTCAGACCCTGCAAAACAGAGTTATACCATAAAACCATGCTACAACTCATTTATACACTCCTCTTCTTGAGGCTTTTTCCATAGGTATGCAGCATGTTCCACAGATAGTTCACGTATGTATGCAACCTTTCTATAGGTCACCTCGCATATGTACACGACTTCTCCCACATGAGCCCGTGTATTCTTTAGAAAGAGTGAATATTTCTTGATTATTTATTCTTTCATTCATGTATGGTTGTTCAGTATTCTTCATCCACTTATGAGAGTGTCATGTTCTTTGAGTAATTTTTATTTCAACTTCCATCCTTTCAACATTGTCTCTCTTCCATGATCTTCTTGCATTTCATATGAAGCATTCCTCGTGGATTGTCTTCTTATATTCCAACAATCCTGAGTTTTGTGGTTGAACCCACTATAGATGTAACATCTCATGGTGTGACAATGAGAAGCAATGTGTTCCACTTGATTACATCCCCAACATCTTAGGGTGTTATATAACCTTTTAACATATTTCCTTGCATAATGTCTGCAATCCAAAGCTTTGTGACCATATTCATTACATGAGAAGGAGTGACCATGAAAAACATTTTCATACCTTTGCTTTGGTGTCCACCTTGAAGTTGTCTCTCTTATAAATTTGATTTGAGGTGTAGGGACGGTTTCTTGGTGTCTTCCTTGCTCTGTTCTTCTGAAAGTTTCCTTGTCTTGTGTATGTTCTTGACTTGCAACTTTTCTTTCACCTTTTGACAATGAAGGACATGCATCATGCTTATTAGAAGTGCTAGCTTCCTAGTGTGTTTCTTCCTTGTTGTATCCAAGACCAGATTTATCATTAGGTGATCTTTGGCAATCCAATATTTCGTCCAACATTGTTGAGTTGTTCATGAACCTTTTTTACTTATTTTCTTTCCTTCTGAGATCAACAACTTTTTCTTCCAACTTATGGCATGATTCTTCTTTTTCAGTTACTTGAGTCTTTAGTCTCTTGATATCTTCTTATTGTTTCATGAGTATTTTATTTAGTTTCATGGTATGCCTTTGGTAATTTTCTAGGGCTTCCCTAATGTATTCAACAAGATCAAAATTAGGACAAAAAACAACTTCTGCTTCAAAGAAATCTAAAATTTTATTTTTGAGCTTCAACAAATATTCCTCTTCATCTATAAGATAATTGTTAGTTGATTCTACAAAACCTTCTTCTATTTGTGTGTCCATGGATCTCCTTCAATATTGTAAGGATTATATTGAAGCACTGATCTGATACCAATTGTTGGACACACCGACCACACTAGGGGGGGGGTGGGGTTGAATCAGTGTGAGGCTCTTTTTACAAATTCTTACAAAACTTTAGGTAGCCATCACTATTCACAACATCATTACTCATTACTTATATTAACACTTAGTTTATTTCATGTAAACATATCTCAATAACATATATTAACAATAAAGAACTATTGTGATATCCTCGAATTATTAGAAATTAAATTCCAAGTTAAATTTAGAAATAGATTTCCATTTATGGAAAATTCGAATTTAGAAATAAATGTCCATTTATGGAAAATATGAATTTTGGATTTTTGATTTTGTAAGTATTATTTTATGAACGTTGGGAAAAGGTTTGACTTGTCCAACTATCTTATTTTGATGGAAACATGTATGAGACAAATTTTTTAATAAATTAAATATTTGAAGACAAATGGAACAGTCAAGTTAAAAATAGTCGACTATGACTCCATGAGTGGGAAATAGGTTTGAGTTAACTTGGAGCTGATTTTTGCAAATGGAAGAAGTTTAATTTTGTCACTATCAACCCCTAAATCTCAGGGATTTGTAAAGCTGCGAATTTCCCCAAGGAGGGAAAGGAATGGAAATACCTAGGCACAAGATAAATACAAAATATGTGGGAGGCAGGACGTTGCTTAGTATGTTGGGATTGAGAACTACTTTGTTGTTATGAGCACATATGGTGTGAAGTGAATCATTTTCTGACGACTGAAGGTGACAGTGGATAAGGAGTGTGATTCAGTTTGCCTTTATGGAGTCATGGTCAGGATAGGGGGTGATCAAGACAAGTGATCGTGGTTGTTCTATTTCTACAGTTGGGTGGAACGTGGTTGTTCCATTTGTTTTCTCAGCAGCAGTTTCAGATATGTATCTCAACTATGTATTCGAATTATTGATTTTATATTATTTTTGTTATATTTTTTATGTTATACATTTGATGCCATGCTTTATATTGCTATACTTATAAGCAGAATCTGATTAAGTGGACTGTATAGCCATTTTAGTTTGTGGCTTGCTAATGTGTAAAAATACATGTAGTGTTGGTATATTACTTGGTTCAGTGTGTGTGTGTGTGTGTGTGTGTGTGTGTGTGTGTGTGTGTGTGTGTGTGTGCCTATTGGACATGATAGTGTTAGTTTCTTGATTATTTTTCATTCATGTATCTAATCGAATACTTAAGAAAGAAAAGTATAAATAGACTGTATTTTTTTTTCTACTAGTAGGATGAGTATAAAGAATAAAAGTACCAAATACATTCTTTTTATCTATTACCAAAGAAAGATGTATGATACAGTAGATCACGGGATACTTGAAAATATATATATATATAT
>JASDQU010235994.1:1443-17052 GCA_032191745.1 Picea mariana
TCTTTCACAAACTTATCTTTCAAGAAACATTTCACATTGGCTTGCCAAGATTCAGGAGAATGATTTGACGATCATGAATTCAAAAACAATCAAGGGATGAGACCTAGCCCTTCACTTATCCTAGCCCTTCACTTATCTCAACATCCTGAACCAGGTGAAGAAATTGACGATTAGGATAATCCTCTTTCAGCATTGTTTTATATTGAGAATCAAACCCTTTCTATTTTTGAACACCCCTGGTATAAACATTTGGTGTATTACTTGTAGTATCAGAAATTCCTAGATGACTTGGATCCTCATCAAAAGAAGAGACTTTGCCTTGAATATTCTTAGTATATTATTTTAGGAGTATTCTTGTTTAGAAGGTTTGTTGATGGTATATTACTTCGATGTGTAAACGACGAGGAGGCATAGAAATTACTACATGAAACTCACGGGTCTTTAGATTCTATCATTCATGTTGGTGGCCACTTTTCTGCTAAAGCTACTGCTTTTAAAATCATTAGAAATGGTTATTATTGGCCCTCAATTTTTCAAGATTCTTATAAGTTCGCAAGATATTGTGACAAATGCCAAAAATTCGTTGGGAAAGAACATCTTTCTGCTATGCCTTTGCAATTGGTTCCTCTGGATTTTCCTTTTTCTAAATGGGGCCTGGAATTTATTGGTCCTATTAATCCCCCATCTTCTGCAAGGCATATTTTCATTTTTACAACCATTGATTATTTCACTAAGTGGACTGAAGTTATCCCTCTTAGGCATTCACAGGATGAGCAAGTAATTTCTTTCCTGGAAACTAATATCTTCTCCATATTCGGCATTCCTTTAGAGATTATTACAGATAACAATATGGCTTTCATTTCCGCAAAATTGACCCAATTTTTAACTAAGTTGGCATTCAAACATATCACTTCATTAGCTTATTACATCCAAGGAAATGGGAAAGTCAAGTCTACTAACAAGAATCTAGTTAGGATCATAAAGAGGATCATCGAAAATAAACCTCGTCAATGACACACCCTCCTCACTTACGCCCTTTGGGAAGATCACACTACCACCAAGGTAAGCATAGGTTGCACCCCCTTTCACTGAGCTGGTTTATGGACAAGAAGCCATTATGCCTACTAAGCTGGAAATCTTGTATCTAAGTTTGATGCTATAGATTGAAGAATTAAATTCTTCCAATGTCCCTCAAAGGATAAATTCACTATTATCCCTAGAAGAACAAAGAAATTTTTCCTTGGGAAATATAAAGAGAAGACAACAAATTGTAAAGAAGTACTTTAACAAACACGCAAAAGCTATCAAATTTAAGGTGAATGAGAAAGTCTTACTTTGGGACTCAGCCCATGCTGACAGAGGAAGACATTTGAAATTTCAGAAATTATGGCTAGGTCCTTTCAAAATCGCTTGTGTCCTAGGTACAAACTCTTATCTTTTAAAATATTTGGAAGAGCGATTGTTTTCTTATAGTACCAATGATTCCCACATTAAGAATTATGTGGAACTATATTGATTACTAAACGCCATATTGGAATCACTGTTCTACATAGTTTTTTGTTTCGTTGTTTTATTTTTCTTTGTTCAATTGACTTTTCAATTTTTGTTGTTTCATTTTCTGCTATTTTGTTTTGATGTTTATCAGGAATAAATTTTGGATCAGTTTGCCACAATAATGCCATTCTATAATTATTGTTGATCAATAACAATAATTTTTACATAGTTGTCACGATGTCCTCCTTTTAGACATCGCTTAAAATTATTTTTTCTTTCAGTACTACTGTTAGATAGATGATTCAGTCTTCTTCCCTATTTTTTGCTATCCCTTTCTTCCCTCCATCCTAAGATTCAAAAGAGCATATCAAAAAAATTATCCTTGAAACATGAAGAAACAATATTTACTATGATTGATCGAATGTTATGCATGCAGGACTAAACCCCCTCATACGTACCATTTTTCATGAGTTATTCCCAAAATATCACCTCATTATTTCCCTTAAGCTATTTTTTCCCCTGTTACATAATCATTATGCTCAGTAATTCTTTGATCTATGTTCATCAGTTTGCAAAAACGGGCATTCTGAGTTCTTAATCTGTTGGAAACAAATTTCCCTATGGAGTCGCCAATTTGTTGACCCTCAAAAGTGCAACATAGGGTATATTCTTGCAAATGGTTGCAACACCTTACTATTTAATTATATTTAATAATATACTAATAGGTGGGACCCCTTGTGTAACTTATGTGACTATGACAGAGAAGTGACACTTATGTTTCATGTGCTTATGACTTGGTTGTGACGTGAACTCTATAGTTTATTTTATTTAAATAACTATCAAAATAATTCATTATAGGACGTTATGGGAAAGGTGGCTAAAGAGGAAATGATGTTTTCTTAATTATCTCTAACAAAGTATGACTATGATACTTTAAAATTGATGAAGGATATACACTCTAGCTTTAAATCATGTATGTTATATGGTGTATGGTGCAGTGATCACCATGATTTCTTGCTATAAGGGTTGCGCGAATGAGTTTAACTGGAAATATAAGTTGTGACTTGGTATCCCTAGTAAGGTTTCGATGTATGTTACATTGGGGTATTGACAAAGATTGGCACATTGTAAGTTCGAAACATTGGAAAACTATGGGTCATTCAACTTGCATTAAATAAATTTGTAGTGGTTGATGTGTTGTATAGTTAGCTTTATCATACTAGCCATGCATGAGAGTGTAAGTGTAGATACAACGTGTAGTAAATTCACGTTTCTCTAACCTACCTCGAGCCCACCACCCTAGCCATTTTTTTCATTTTATCCTGGTTAGTTGTTGTTTCTCCACTTTGCTCAGTCATGGAAGAGATATATATGCTTGGTCATTTCTCCTTAGCATTTTTACACTCAGGTATCGGGTTTCGTGTTTCTCTATCCATGAATATTTCACTATGCTCTTTAATTAAGTCAATAGTTGGCTCTTGATTTTGCTCGTTTTCTATGCATTTCCAAAGTTATGATATGTGGAAATTTTGACTGTGTATGGATTATTAGCGAAGTTTTGGTCTCTGTTGCGTTTGTATTTGAACTATTCACATCAAAAATGTGGGTGTTTCTTATTGTATGTAGTTGTTCATGCTTTACCTGTGGAAAGGGGTATCATTTTGGAAATTCTCGGGCCTTCCTTGCCTCTGGTTTTCATTTGAGATTCCTCTTTGTCCGACAAGAATGTTGTCATTGTTCGTTACATGTGGTTTATTTGGAAACTTTCCCTGTCATTTAATTGTGTGGATATCATAGCTATCGTGCCCACGCCCTTGTATCAGCTCTGTAAATATAAATGTGGAATTTTGTGGTGGTATTAAGTTTTTCGTGCTCTTTTTGGCTAAACCCTCAACTTGGTCATATCGTCCTCCTTCACCACATTACTATTGATAGTTGCGTATCGAACCCTGTATTTGGAAAATAGGGTGGAAGGTGGCAAACCCATAATTTAGTAAAGGCATTGTTCGTGCTCTTTTTGGTCATGGGTTTAGTTGATTATTTGTTGTGTGAAGATGGAAAGAATGTTAATCCCACTCATTTGTTTGGTAATATAGTATGTCACAAGAAAATATTGGGATCATTGGTAGCGTTGCAAAAATATTGTTAGGATACGACTTCTTGTGTTTTGTTTTCAAATGCAAAGAGCACCTGTGTATGAATTATGTATGCTTTAAATGAGTCTTACAAACCAGAGTGCAAGGAAAATTGAAGGCATGGTTTCAATCGAATTATTGTTAAACACAGTCATTCCTTTTGACACTTCGTGGGACCCTATAGGTTTAAATAATATTGGTGTTGATATTGTAGGCTACATCATGTCTGCTCCTCGATTTTTTGTTGTGATGATTATGATTATTATGATGTTGTTCACTCCTCGAATTTAGTGTGCACAAGAAATGTTATTATTGTTAAATAATTCTTGGGCACTAAAATATAAACTGGTTACTATGCAATGAAATTTCTAAGGAAAATGAGCAGCCTTGAAAAGAAACACCGGTCCCGGGTTTTTTTTTTTTTTGGAAACAGAGTGTTGTTCAATTTTGAAATAGTAAGAGGTGGTGATTGTTAATTGATGGAGAGGATGTCATTATTTGATATATTATTAGAATAATATCTGTGGGAATCCCTTCCATTCTACCATTTTTCACAAATTAAAATCCCCTCATTATCCTAAATGCATTTGTCCACTCCTTGTTCTATGATATTTATTTTTAAGAGAAATCTGTATGGAAATGAAGAAAAATTGATGTGGCATTAATTGATGACTGATGTTCTGGGATATTTTTGGATACACAGTAGATTGTTTGTTATTGATTGCTCAAAAATTATTTGTAAATCCTTCCCCCTCCATGTTATCACTCTATTCTAAATACAAGCCCTCCATACCCCCATTGACCCCATCAATTCCATGTTCGTGTGGCAATTAATAAATGGAATTTTTATGGATGGATTGCATGCGTCATGTTGTAAATTATAGAGCCAACTCTTGATTTATTTAAGTGGAGTTTCATGTATGGGTTATTAAGAACTTCATGACTAACTAATTATTGTTACAGGATGAGTTTTTTTAGCAGGGGAAGTAATGGCCGAAATAACAGAGGCAGGGGTAACTGGCATCGAGGCCATAGGATTCCTCGATTTTCTATTCACTTTGATGTTGATCCACAAGAGTTGAAGCAGATGTTTCAAGCTAGGTTATTTAATTTGGTTGGCCATGGGATATTGCATCCTCGACCTGAAAGGCCCCCTTTTCAACAACATCATAATTTTCCCGGCATTCATGTTTCCCCACATGTGTCGATGCAACCCGAACCTCCCGCAAATGACGGTTGGCAAGAAATTTTCAATCGGCCTGCTTATCACCGTCATGTTTGTCCCATTGTCTCATTTCCATTACCGCCACCACCTCCTCCAATTAATACTAATGCACAAATTTCCCATGGTGTTTCACCAGTTCAGTCTTCACATGCAACACGAGACTAAAAGTTGATGTCCTGCAACCTATGCTAGATAACAAAAAAGTAGCGGCTTCCCCCTCTAATCCATCCACAGAGTCTTCTAAATCTATGTCTTCATGTCTCCACCTAAAATTTGACTGCTCCCATAAGATCAGCGCAATACATCCCCAAGGGTCTAACCAACCAAGGGCTACCCCAGAACATTCAAGAGGAGACATCAGTGAGAAGAGGAAATATGCCTCACATAGAAAATATGGATTTAAATTTTTTTTTTTTTTATGATATTCAATGATGAAGACGGTGTTTAATGATTTTCAACATATTTTGGACAACAAGCTTTAATATGGATATATTCTTTTGGGATGTGGTCTTAATTATTGTTGATATTTGATATTCAGTTTAAATGATATCCATGGGAGCTATAGGGGTGTTATATGATCCAAATGATTATTTTTGTACTCTATATTGATGATTGGCAAAAAGAGAATCATGGGAGTCACAAGGGGTCCCACTTGTTTAGTTATTATTAATTAAGACCCTTATTTATATATTATTATTTATTTCTCCTAATTGATTAGTTAATTTAGTTTGAATTAACTAAAGAAAGTAGTTGAACCACTTCAACTTATTGGAAAATAATAAAGGATCAAGAAGATTAAGAGACAAGGGAAGAATACAAGGGGAACTTGTTGATTAATTGGGTTGGTTGTCATTGATGTCAACCCTTGAAGAAATTATGGTAGCGAATTTCAGTAGCACAAAGGTTTGGGTAATGGACCCAAGTTTGTTTGATGTATAATGGTATGAGTTTTGATATATTTGTAGGTAATACTATTCTATATGGATATTTCATGTCATTCTATTTTTGGTGGTATGTGGAACGTCAAATAACTCCCCGCGGTTTGAGATTTATGGCCTTACGAAGTTGGAGGACCCTCATATGTAGGGTTGAAGCCCCAAAAGCTCAAAGAAGTCAAAGTGCTTGCAAAGAAGAAATTATTTAAATAATAAAGTGAAGTGACAAAGTCAAAGAGGATTATTTAAATAAGAAAGTGAAGTGACAAAGTCAAAGAGGATTATTTAAATAATAAAGTGAAGTGACAAAGTCAGGGAGGATTATTTAAATAATAAAGTAAATGGAGAACTTTCTAATTATGGAAAGTGGTTATAAGAAGGTTAACCCTAAAGTGAGGAAAATGGTTTAAGTAGTCAAATTGTTATTGGATATATGGACAAGTGGCAAATTGGGCAAAGTTGGACATAGGTGACTATGTGGACAAAGTGGCTATGTGGACAAAGTTGTCTAGAAGATGCTTCTAAGGAAGCTACATGAAAGTATAAATAAGAGGAAAGGCTCTCTCATTTCAATCACACTTGAGAATATTGAATATCTATAGGTGACTGAGGTAACCAAAGGATATCTAAGTCAAATTTTAGAGGGAAGGTGAAGTAAAGAAGGCCGAAATTCAAAGGAGGATAAATTCTTTTGATGATGCTTTCTAAGGTATGTTATTTACAGGTCATCTCACCATTCAGAATGATTCAGACCATGAAATTGGGAGGCCATTGAGGAAACATATCCAAGTAGTTGTGGTACCAATTTCAGCTTGTGGGTCATTGTATTTTTGAAGTTACACTTTGTGGAAAATAGGGTTTGTGGCTAGTCCTTAAACTAGTCTAAAACAAGTGTTTTGGGTAAAAACGTCATAACTTCTTCATAGTAGATCCAATTTTAGTAAGAGAAAATGTGTTGGTTAGAGTACACTATGTAGTATTATGTGTACAATTTTCAAATCCATACAACAAATATTCTGTGTGGGGCACGCTCTACAAGTTTGCTCTCTAGAATAAGCCAAAATTCAACAAGGTATGTCATTTTTGCTATAACTCCTTTTCCGAGAGGTTCCAAGTAGTGACACCTGGAGGAATGGCATAAAAAACACTGAAGAACATTGTTTACTATTTTTCAGATCTTTATTCATTACAGGTACATAGTTATGATTATTTCAAGTTAGGGTTGTTGACTAATCCAAAACTAGTCATGTGAGACTAGTTTGATGAAAATGCTAGTCTCTTGTTGTTAAAGTTAAGGAAGGTTTGTAGGTATGTGATCATATACATCAGGTCTATTACAGAGTTACAAATCATATTTGGATGATGAAATTTATGAGGGATTTTGGTTGAGGTTGAGGTACAGGTTGGTGCATGGTTAATGCACTTGTTTATGGTACAGGTTGATGCATGGTTGATGCATGGTTCAGGTTATTGGTACAGGTTGTTTGGTGCAGGTTGATTGGTATAAGTTTACATCAGTATATCTCACAGTGATAGTGTGACAGTGGTTCCATCATTATACTTATACATTGGGGCAGTTGGACGGGGCAAGGACATGTGGTTGTAGTCGCCTTCTAGTTGTAGTCAGAGAACATAGGGGGTTGTAGCTTCCTTCTGGTTGTAGCCAGAAAATGGGGGAGTTGGAGCTTCCCTCAGGTTGTAGACTGAGAAACTAGGGGGTTGGAGCTTCCTTCCATTTGTATCTAGAAAACAAAGGAAGTTGGTGCTTCCAATGAATGTAATTCTTCAAGACTTGTAATAAAAAGCATTCAGTGGTTTTCTCCCGCTTTGGGTTTCCACGTAAAAACACTGGTGTAATGTGTACGTGTATGATTGTTCATTTTTTCATTGTTTATTTACTCTACAAATATTGGATGATAATGCTACATTGATATAACACTTGCATTATATGGTTAAAAAGGATTAGATTGCTCTATTATTGATTCACCCCCCCTCTCAGTAATCCAACAGAACTAAAACACTAAGGTTTTCTCTCTAGTTAGTGATATAGCTTCAATTTTCATTCATTTATGAGTTTACTTGAAAGCCTAATCCTCTTGATGACATTAGGGTCTTATTGAAGGCAACAGGATTCAATACTGAATCATACATTTCAACAGCTTGTTTTAAAGGTGTTTGATTTATCCTTGATAATCTGTGTATTCTTGTTTGTTTATGAATTAATTTTCATGGTTGATAAAGAATATCTTGCAGAGTCAAGTGGAAGCATTTTGTGGAAAGCTGATCCAAATCATTATTTTTAGTTTTATTTCATTGTCAAGGTCTTTTTGTATGGTTCCCATCAAAGACTTCTAAATATGACTTTGTTCCATACCCTCGTAGGGGTTTTTAAAAGAGAATTACAGTTTTGTATCTCATAATGAAATAAAATCAGATTATTGTTTTGTCTCATACATGTGTTTTCATGACTTGATTCTTCCTTTCGATTTTTGTCTCCATGTTTACTTCAATGTAAAATCTGTATACATTCACCTAGCTTTGTTTAAAAAAAAAAAATTACATTATTACAAATATAAATCATAAAATCATCCTTGATCCTTTGTAATTGATACTTGTGGATTGAGTGAAAGTTTTGAGGCTATAAACCTTGGGTGACATTCCCAACTATATTTTCCTAAACAAGCAAGATATGAAAATGATTGAGTAAGGTATTCCATACCTTTTACTCAACACACACATTAACCATTCATGAATAGTAAAACCACAAACAATCATCATGCATAAACTTAGAATTTACCCTGGAAACCCAAACAGGAAAACCAACATTCTTTTGGCTTCGGCCAGGCTCTTATCTATTTAGCAATGAGCAAGTTACAGGCTCTCTGGTTCATCTCTACTCTCCTCAGTGACATATGGGAAGCCTCTCTATATCATTCACAGCCAAAGAACCCCTTTTTCATTGTGGGGATACATGATATAGAATGTTGATTCGACTGGGAGGATAGTTGGAAGGTCACGTGTCCCTAATGCTTCAACTTCTCTCCAATCTGTTTCTCCTTATTTTAATTATTTGTTTTTCTTTTCTCACATGTGGAAAAGGTCTTATGAACGTCTCATTGCTTATTTTATACAATAATGTATTGCCCGAATTTGCATACATTGCATACAAAAATGGACATCAATCATGATGGTATGGGGACTCTTATCCCCATTTTATGCGATAACTAAGGAGATGATGTCTCGAGGCCCTCAGGTTGCATACATGGAGTTTCGAGAGACCACATGACTAGAAATGTCCACCTGCACATATGGGAACCCACTCTATCGCCACCTGTTGGATCCATCATCAGAGCATCCACCACACCAACTAGCTTTTGGAAAGCACATGGGTCTTACTCCATGAAGTGAAATTCAGGTATTGTGGTGTTAAGCACTCAACACACCCTAAAATTCCTTGTGAATTTTGTCTTTTGGGTACCACTTTGTCATTTATGAATAAGATTCAGTTGTATAAGGATCAATGGGTTTTTATGTTGTTGTGTTCTATCATCGATTGGATTCAGTTGGGTTTAAAGTTTGTTGAATAGATTGACATTTTTATCTAAGTAAATCTGGAATTAGATTAAGTGTATGTAGCTAAAAAATTGTTTTATAAAGAGTTGTGCACCCATCGATGGTTTTGGTTTGTGAATTTAAGTCCTCAAAAATGATTGTCAATGTATCATTGGCATTAGTGAAATCCGAAAGGAAAAATTCTCCACATAACAAAAACAATCGTCGATCGTCATTCGCCAATGTATATTCGGCATTGGAAAAATAGGAGAAACAGTGTGCCAAAACACGTATGCCTAGGAAAAATCACCGACGTCAAAAATTAACGTTCTCATGCCAAAAAGGTCAAATCAACCACCACATGTTCTATCGTGTGGATAGTCTAGATTTCTCGGTCATCACCCACGTCATCTTTTGATATTTCCCATGTCATGTTTGTACTTATATGGCTTCTTTTCCACGTCAACACTGTATGGTGGTTTGGATCGGCATCAAAAAAAAAATTTAAGAGGACAAACGAAAAAACGTTAAAGACAATTTTTCGACGTCGATGCACTCGTCAACTATCAACAGATTGCTAGAACACCAAATTTTCTATTTTAGTTCGAATTTCTATTCGTTGACAACCTTGGGCAATCTAAGATCCTCTTATCCCCGATATCAATCATACTATTTCCGTTGGAGTGCGAAAAATGCTCGAGTAATTTGAGAAGACACCTCTAGATAAGTGAAGGATGAGGTCTGTGATTTGTTAAAACAATTAAGAGCTTCATGTAACCAATAACATGATGTCACACATCGACCAATGTTCAAAATTTGAATTCACCAATGAACTTTAAAACAACACGCTCCTACGCCGCCAGCAGGGATGATTTTAGGGGCTAAATTTTGCTCATGGGCTAATTTTCCATGGTTTTTCCAAAAACAAGATTCGTTATTTTAAAAATGATTCGACCAAATTCTATAGGATAAAATTATTTTACCTTAAAAATCGCCAAAATTTTATAAAAACTGTATAAAATCCTTAGAAATTTGAATACTTTTACAAAATTATTGTCAATCATTTATAGTTGGCATATGAAGGATTAGTAAGATTCGCCAAGGTTTCTACATTTTAAAATAAATTTCCATCCTTAAAATCATCCCTCACCGCCAACCTGTGTTTCATTTAATCCTAAGCATGGTGGAGATTCTGTTATAGATTGTATAGATCATCTCTATACTCCTAAATTTAAGACTCGATGTGACAAGGTAGGTATGTTTTAAATTTATGAGATTTATTCCCAAGCATGGTGTTCCATTTGAAAATCGTTGATCTCCCAAGAAGATGAAGGAGCAAGAGAGCATCGAAGAGATAACAAGTCATTGTGCCACTTCAATTACCAGTAAGCCCAGGTCATTTCCTGTGAGGAAGAGCTAAGTATGGTATTTATTGATTACATTTGAGATTTTGTCGAATAACATTTGTCGCAGTTGGCTTGTATCTTATTATTCCATTTTTATGCAGGAAGATGCCTCTTAGAAGGACGGAGACCAGATGCTCACCAAGAATGCCCAAGAGGAAGAATTGGAGATCGACGAAAGATCGACACTGGGTTCCGCAAGAGAAATTGATTTCGTTTCAAAAACGGAGTCGATCATCCGAACTTACACTAAGAAATAGTTCACCCAGACTCCAACGTTTGGGGACACAGAGGCGAGCACCAAATCTAAATTAATGCTCCCACAGTAGGGAGATATTTTTTAACAAAATCAATATTACTTGGATTTTACACCTCACAGTGACCTGGACGTCAGGATATTGGATGACCAGGTTTTCCCAAACATTAGGCGATCATATCTACATATGGTGGCCTGTTGGACCCCATTTTTTCCCTGCATTGAAACCCTAGGATGGATGATTGACCACATAGACGTGACAAACTACACAGTCAATAATAAACATGGTGAATGTGTTGGTGTATTTCTTCCAGTAGAGGTCCAAAAATACTACAAGCTCAGAGGCCCAGAGGAAAGGCTAAATACATAATTTGTGGTCAGATTTTATGAGTTCCATGACCCCAACAGGTTACTAGCCTCGTGGTGGAAAGAAGATAAGAAGTTCACAAATATGAGCAATGACTAGTACAACACGGTAAACCCCAGAGCTCCTCATATGTATTTAATGTCTTTAATTTTCTGATTGTATGGGGAAAAGGATTGCTCTAAGTTTTTAGAAGCGTTGATGCCTTTGGCATATACCGTGGCAGTCTCTGTGAGCATTTTCAATTGGGGAGCCATCATTTCCAAACATCTGAATACCAACATCCTACATGCCCAGCCACCAAAGGATGGAGAAACTCTAGTTTTTCACATGGCATCGTACCTATTGGATGTAATCTGCGCAAGAAATGTTTTTTCATGTATGAATTTAAGCTTCCATGTTGTTGAGTTACCCATGCATGTTTATTTCAGCATTCTGTGGGAAAATGGGTACAAAATGTTTTACACCTTGATATGTGATGAGTTCATAGCCCGAGTGCACTTCACTATATTTAGAAAAAAATGCCAAAGGCTTTCAGCGGTAGCCAAAAAGATTATTTTCAAAGTGGGCCACTGGTATTTTGAAGAAACAATCACTTATATCAGAGTGTTCAGGGCTACTGGTGCGCCACACCTACTACCCGTTCATGTCTCGGACTATCTCTTTTTGGGAGAAAATTTTTACCAGACCATTCTTCAAGGCTATAATGACTCTTTGGTAAAACATAAGAAGATGGATTTCATACCCTATGGTTTTCATATCGGGTTTTACATGATAAAATACACTACACAGGAAAAACAAGAGAGATTGAGTCAACTTGAGTATCGATTCCCCACATGTCGTTTTTGCAAGCATGATC
This sequence comes from Picea mariana, assembly GCA_032191745.1. Classification (NCBI taxonomy): domain Eukaryota; kingdom Viridiplantae; phylum Streptophyta; class Pinopsida; order Pinales; family Pinaceae; genus Picea; species Picea mariana. Next base: position 13,667 of record JASDQU010235994.1, read on the forward strand.
CAAAAGACCTAGTACTCCAACACACATCGTAGATATCCTCATATTGGACATATGCTCGTGATAGCTTCGAAGATGATATCTTTACCGAGGGTGACCAGGACTAGGAGGAGGTGTTCCATAGAAGGGATAACCCTAATATGACCAAATTCAAAGCAATGACTATGGATGAGAAAGTTGAGACAATAGAGCAAACATCTCAACAAGCCCTCGGGGTAAGAGAAGAAAATAGGTCAGTAGAAGCAGTAGAGGCAGGTAGGAGGGGGATATTGTTACTAGAAGAAGTCAAAAGAGTTGTACAAAGGTTAGGGGAAGATCCCCCACTTAACCCTTTGATAGAACCCTTGAGTATTACCCCGGTCGATACAATCAATCATGAGGAAGAGATAAATGGCTCAGAGACAATTCCACCAAAGGAGACCATTGATCAACAAAACCCCATCCCTATGTCACCACAAGTAGGATAATCGGTGACTACTATAGCCTAGCTAAGGTCATGAAGAACATCAAGTGGGATGGGTATGCCTACTATCCTCATAGATTTAATCATGATATATGATGATGAGGAAGAGCAGAGGCATCACGCATAACCTCGGTGTCAATCACAAAGGAGAAGGAACCAGAGGAAAAATATGCTCCAGTTTTTTATGATGTGACTCCAAATCCTCGACAAGGTGACCTGGTGGCTAGGAGCACTCTTGACACTATATTTCTTGATCAATTGGGAATAGAGCCTCAAAATTAAAGCTCCAAGAATGACTTGGATGCTCGTGAACAAAAAGAAGGAATAGGGAAACAAAAAATCGGCATCTCAACGGTCGAACTCCTAGTTAATGTTGATCCTTCACATACTTCCCCATCTAAGACCAAGACTCCATCATCTGACGAGGACCAGCAGGATGCCAAGTCACCAGAACATACAACAATTTCCCATACTAAGGAAATAAGAGAACTTTCCATAGAACACCTCTACACGGATGGAATCCTAGGCAATACTCTATCCTGGGGGGATCAATAGATTCCTGAACTAGTAGACGAATTCGTCGATATACGAGCAATTTCTTATGACATGAAAATAAAATTTGTGATGAGAATAACAATCAAGAAAAGGAAGATCATGTTTGAAAGCACACTTCTCATAACCACAGAGGAAATGTTGTTTGACATAGAAATGATAATATGAATAAGCTAATAAGAGTAGGGATGGCCATAACCGATGCCACTTTAGATAGGGAAAAAAGGGATGAAAAGGAGGTATCCACCATGATGAAATAATTGGACCATATGCGACATCAAACAGAATATTACCAAAATTCAACATAAGCAGTGGTACTCTTGAAGTGTGAGTTTCGAGAGATATATGTGCAATTCACAAGGGAGAGATACCTCTTCACCGCTCGCATAGCTGATTTCCAAGAAGATACCCTCATGGGGTTGGAAACCTGTAAAGACCTACAACGATGGTATGAGAATGCACATCAATCCTTAGAACGGATAGATTACATCAAAGAAGTACAAAAGGGAGGAGATACAGAAGAGCATGGAATCCAAGTGTTGATGGATAGCAGCATCGACCGAATAAGGAAGGAAGTTGAACACTAGTTAATCATGGTCCAGGAACCCCAAAAGAAAATGCAGAAGCGATGGGAAGAATGTAAGAAAAGTTGGGAGAAAATCAATCAGGAAATGAGGAATACCAACTTTCCATAGTTTAGCCCACCGGAGGATTTCGCTGATCTACACGACATAGTTAAGCGGCATTCAGAGCAAGACTAGGTGTACGAAGTAGAGATTTTGCAGGTTTAAAGCATGATCCCATGTCAAGTGAAGAAGTTCATGGAGCCTTCAATTAAATATCGTGTAGTCTTACAACGCTTGAGTGTCAAATAAATCAAGTACAAGGAATAGGAAATTGAGATGAAGGAGGTCCTCTCTACTCTGATGGATCAACACAGGTTCCCGTATGCAAATACATGTGAAGATCTCTTCTATAGATGGTCATAATATGAGAGGAACAATCCACTTCAGTAAAACCACCAAATGATCAAAAGAGAAGCAAAAGAGAACAAATATATAAAGTCTTCCACGTGGCATTTTCTTAACTTAACACAAATTTGGTAGTTATTTTTAGTTTAGTTATTTTTTATAAATAGGGGAATCGACCTTGTGTCAAGGGGCCGATGGTTTTGGAGAGAAAGTTTTTTTCTATAATATTGTAAGAGAACTATTTTGTGCAAGTCATTTTCATTAAGAAGTTTTGTTTAGAACCAAAGACACTTCTTTCATCTGAGACGTGAATGTAATTGGACCGAGGGGGATTATCTTTGTCTTCGAATTCAATATTTGTTTTTTGTATTGAGTAAGAGTTGTTGTATCTATTATTTAAAGTTATCTTATAATGTTGCAACAGTTCTTTATTCTAGTTGATGAATAGAAATCGATTGTGTTAACCTGTGATTGATAATAGGACATTGAAAATTTCTTTTCTTGCACTAACTTCTTGTCATTTATATATTTTCTTTATGTAACTACTATCTCAGACAATGTTGAATGTTTACTAGCCAAAATGGTATTATTGCTAGTTTGAAGTAGTTTAGATCTTCTTCTTATGCATGCTAAGGTATAAAGGTTATCCTAAAACCCATCCTTCCCCAACACATAATTTAACTTCCCTGTGCCATTTTGTTTAAGCTCCATATTTATTTTGTTACAAATGTTAGAAAATAACCAAAAAGAGAACTATGTATCCTAAGTAAATGTTTCATAGAAAAGAAATATCTATCAATCATGATTAAATCCCATCTATAATTACAACTAGATCATCAATATGGAGAACCTTACCACTCATCTAATGCTTACAAGTATAATTGGGCCTCTTAAGCGGGTTTGGTTCATGTTGTTTAGTTAAAGGGATCTCGGACCCCTCAACATGTGGTAGGTAATCACCCTAATATGTGAGGCATTTAAGCATTTTGTATGAAATATGATTTTGATTATAGAACGTTTACTTGTACATTATGTTTTTGACCTTGTTTCACCTTGGTGAGTGTCATCAATTTCCTAGTGACTGGCCAAATTTTGGGAAAAGGGTGTAAGTGGGGGTCCCTTGATGGGTTATCATACCATTCTCTACCATAATTATCACTTTCCGCTCATTGTGTTCCCATCACATTGTCCTCTTCTAGGCCCTTTGACTTTAGTGACCCAATAAGGGAATGTACTTCTTTTCATATGAAGAAGGGGTTGAAGGCCCAGGGGGATGGTTTTTGGAAAAAGATAAAATCCTAAAATATAAACCTGTTGGAAGATTGATTGTTGTCATTGATGTCAACCCTAGTCATGGGTTTTGGACCGCAAGATTGATAAAGGTATTTGGACATGAAGGAAAA
>JASDQU010235996.1:0-17074 GCA_032191745.1 Picea mariana
TATCGATGACCTCCATGTCCAAGGTGACTCGAAAGTTATTATAGATTGGATCTCAAATAAATGCAAGCTAAACTCCATCCATTTGGAAGGCTGGATGCAAAAAACGAGAGACCTTACACAACGCTTCTCCAATCTCAACTTCCAGCACGTTCCTCGCTCTTTCAACAGGGCTGCAGATGCTCTATCTAAGAGAGCACTAACCGTAGTGATAGGGAGGCTCTCGGTCTATCAATGTGATAGCGGAATTGAGAGCCCCATTACCTCTCTAAATATTTTCGAATGAGGCGGCCTGCCCACTTATCTTCATCATTGTAATCTGGTCCAGGTTTCGATCATGGCTGTTGATAGGGAGTCTTCACCTCTAGTTCTGTTTTCCCACAGTCTTTGAATGGATAACTAACTCTACTATTGCTGTTATTGTCTGTTTGGACCAACAATGCGAGAGCATTCTTGAACAACACGGAATATAGTACCTCTATTGTAAAAGAATTTATTTGATATAATAAATTCGAGATAATTTTTTTTGGAAAAAAAAAATACACAATTGAAATGAAAACAATTTTAATTCAATAAATTCAAGAATGATGTAACATTCACTTTTTTTTATTGCATCAGAATATCTGCTACACCAAATAATCCATCATAAAATAACTTAATTAATATAGAAACAATTTTTAATTAAATAAACAATTAATTACTTAATGAATATCATATTTTTCGGAAAGAAACATATAATAAATTTAATAGTATTTATTTTAGTATAGTGGACCCTTCCTCTTTTAGAATAGGGTAATTGAAATATCTATAATATTAGTTTTGTATATTCAAATACATAACTCAAATGAAAACAATTTTAATTCAATAAATTCAAAAATAATGTAACATTCACTCTTTTAATTTATCAATATAAGTGAAATGAAAACAATTTTGATTCAATAAATTAAAAAATGATATAGCATTCACTCTTTTAATGTATTAATATATCTTTGTTATGAAAAATGTTATATATATATATATATATATATATATATATATATATATATATATATGAGGCTATACTTATTTTTATCTTGAAAGTTGTATTTACGAGTTAGTTGAATCATCAAAAAGATAGTTGTGCACATGTTTGTATTTATTGCTACAAATAACAACATTTGTAATTAATACTTCAAACTATTTCTTTAAAATAAAAGAGGGCATCTTTAAAATAATTTCAACAATGTATTGATGGCACAAAATTGCAGCATGTGTAATTACCCTTGAACTATTGCATTGAATACAGATCATGTTTTGTTGGAAGTTGCATGGTGACTGTGCAATCCTTTCTCAAATGTTGCATACCTAGAGGTCCATATTGATATCCAAGGTAATGCTACATAAAAACCTTCATGAATCTCAAAGTAATACAATATTAGTTCTAAACATTAGCAAAAACTTAAGCAAATTCATGATTAATCTTCTAAGTTCATTCATAATCAAGAGAAACCCTTACAAAAATCCCAAAGTTACCTTATGAAAAAATATTAAGGAAATTGAAAGATAGTAAAAGAGAGTGAAAAAGGTGGATAAAGGATGTAAATGTATGCCAAAAAGATGTCAAAATATGGTCTTGTTAGTCTAATAGGGACTTTTCATTGGAGAGAATCCCTACTAAGCACATAGGTTCATTTAGAATTGTCAATATAATCTTAACCTCCATAATGCCTAACCCTCTACCTTGACTCCTATCAACGTTATAACTCATAGCTACAACTATGACCCCAAACTCATAACACCCTTAAACTCTATGCCTTGTTACATTTAACCCCTATCACCTATAGTCCCTCCATATTGTAAACCATCACCCATATAAAAACCCTATTTTATTAGTTTAATTAATTAGTTTTCAATTAGCCTGTTCATCAAGTTCCAATTCAAAGAAGTTCATATAGTATTAACTTGAATTTCATAAATGTCTTATTGCAAAACAAAAGATATGTTTCTATTAAAAAACTTTTAATGTCCACAAATCATTATTTCTTTTGTATGGTTTCTTATGAAYAAGAGACATGCAATTTCTAGTTCAATACCAAATAGTTCCTCCTTCAATATGAGTTATAAGCAGTTTAATAGTTCATCGAGTAAGTTCATAATTATATTAATTAAGTTATAATTTTTGGTTATCTATAGCATATGTATAGTTAAATTCTCATGCATATTATGCTTATTATTTATATATTCAAAATCCAACTCCAACCATCTATCTTACTAGTAATTCAATGGCACACGTTAGAAGAAAAGTATGTAAATTAATAAATTATAAGGAATGTAGTCTATGGATTTATGATAAGGTTTTCATGATTACTAGTAATGTGATTCAATATCTCTATGTATATGTGTATCTATATGATTTGTAGTAAAATAGTGAAAGTTATCCACCTTCTAATCCTAATATAGTTCACCCTTAAATTGGAATAAAATGTTAAAGGATATTAACCAGAAGAAGTATGCACAAAACATGCAATCTCAAGATCTAAATTTTCTAGCAAATTTTGATATGCAATCTCTAGTAGAGCCATGAATTTAGAGATAAATGGAGATGATCCTTTGCATATTTATTATGAAGCTTCGCTAGTGCATGGTTGTTCCAATTACAAATGAATAAAGAGCCATAGACAATGTATTGTATTGGAACATTATAGACATTATGGACTCCCTATGACTCCTGGATTTTTGCAAACCCCATAGGTGCACATAGATTCATCCCTTCCTAAAAGTCTCATCTAGGAAAAGATGCATTATTGGCTAAATCATTGAATAATTTGTTAAATTTTTAATTAAAATAAAGTACCAAGGTAAGTGTTTCTCTTCCCTAGGCGCCTAAGGGGGAGAAAGTGCCTAATGTGGGTCCTAATCATTTAATTTGTGCGATGCAAATTAAAAGATAACTTTATGACTAAAGTGAGGGTGAGTGAAGAGACACCAAATCTTAGCCACCCATCTAATCTAATCTCAACCGTTAGATTAGAAAACCCCTCACCTTCCCTCATGAGGTCGACTAGGGCAAGAGGGCGCATCCATTCTTGAGTAGTTCATTCATTTCTTGTTGAGAGAGCAAGAGAGAGCTGGGAGAGGTCGAGCTTAAGAAGAGAGACAACATTTGTTGAAGGAGAGCATGCATCCCAAGGCAAAGAGCAACACATATTTTGAAGCAGCAGGCAACAAGGAAGAATAGGCCATACCGTATGGATTTCTAAAGGTCGTACAACAATAAAAGTGCACAGAAATCAAGGTGGATAGCAGCTATGTTTTTTGAGAGTATTCGCATGCTTTTCAAGGCTATAGTACAACATTTAATTGGCACAAAAATTGAGGAAAGAGCTGGGCACACTTTTTTGGGTGAGAAAAGTCTGTACAGTCCGTACGAACCTGCACAGAAATCGAGGGCTGTACCATAGAAAATTTTGGGCACGTTTTTCAAGGCATTTTTTCCTGTTGGGTTTTCCGTACAGTCTTGGTAGAATTTTGGGCACAAATTTTGAGACAGTCCGTACAACATTAATTGTTGGGACAACCATACAGTTGTACGGATTTCTGGTTCAGAAATCGAGGAGCAAAGCTACAGGAATGTCCAGATAAGTTTGTGTAAATTTCTGAAGATGAATATGCTATAAAAGAAATTCCTCAAAAGCTCAATAATAATAAAAAACCCTCTCTCACTGGTTTTCCCCTTGTGGGTTTTTCCAAGGTCGAAGTTAGACCGAAAATTCTTGTGTCTAAATTTTCTGAGTTTTGCATACTGCTGATATTTTATTTCTGCGTTGAAAACGATGTTCAGAATCCTCATGTTTTAGTTCTGAAGTTTATTTTCTGCTAAGTTTTTTATATGCTGAAACTGGGTTTCGGCATTTAACTTTGGCTGAAAAATCAACGAGATTGAAACTGGGTTGGGGTCTGAAATTTTAACATAATTTAAAGGAGGCCACTTTGCATAATATTGTTACCATTAAAAGTACTATCACAACTAAACTTAAGGAGAAATTGTGGCGCAATGAAGAAATTACCATTAAAAATACTATCACAACTAAATTTAAGGAGAAATTTTGGTGTAACAAAGAAATATAGGGTAAAAGAAAATTAAAGTACTACAAGTCATTATAATCTAAAAATACAAATTTATATTTTTGGTATTGGTATTGCAACCTTAAAGAAGAAAATCAACATTATTAAAATAAAATCAAACACTCACAAGTTTCATAGTAAAATGGGAAGCTGGACAAAGAAATACAATTTGTGATATTAAAAAGATGAAAGATAAAAAACACTTAATTCAAATCTTCTTCTTTATTATGTTGAGTACATGTGTATAGGGACAAATTTTTCCTAAATATGTCAACCAATATCGCCTACCACATCCACGTGTCCCCTACCTCTTTTTGTTGCTCGTTTAGATTTGATGTACAACTCCAGCTGTCAAACATTGTGTCAAGCATTATTGATGCAGGAGAAACCTCCCCAAATCAAAGATAAAATATGGAAGCTTCAAGATGGCATAGGGTGGATGAGATGATGTGATTTCCTTGATATGCAAGTAAACAATAGGGTTTGTTAGTTGTTTGTTATGATCTTGAGTGATATTAGCAATTTGGTTGAAGATAAATAAGATATTTTCATGATCCAATTGTTGTTGTATTTTTTCTTTAAAATATGTAGCCTACGAGCATAGAAGGAGGTTGGTACAATGTAAACTCAGCTGAAAGGGATGCCAGGCACATTGAGGCCTTACCGTGTAATATCGAGCTCGGTTTATATATAAACATTGCATTTTTTAATGTCCTTAAGTTTTATTTTGTATTGTGTTCAATTTCATGTGTGTAAACCTATGGAATGCATAAATATTAATGTTTGTCAGTGTCTAAAAACAAGATCCAAGCATGTATGAGGGTGACTGAGAGTTGTAGGTATAAAGCCATGAGGACCGTTGGATTTCAGTAAGGGAGAAGATCCATCGTTGATCACTGAAAGGATCAACGATGAGAGTAGATCATGGTCATCCAATTGCATGATGGATCGATAGCTGACAACTTCCAGCATATTGGCTTACTGACCCACGACGAAATGTGAAACTAAGTGTTAAGTGATACACAGTAGCCTGATACCCGAGAAGGTCGGTGGAAATGATGCTCGATGGTTCAGTAGTCAACGAAACTAAAACCGGAACTAAATATGGTGAAGAGTTAGGCGATAACATGACATCCCTATCTCTCGATAGTCAGTGGATCAGATCTAAGTCTAGTTAGAGTATGGGATGATATCAAGTGTTGGTGCCTCGGTAGTCTGATGTCCTAATCACTCCGATGATCTGATATAACTAGATTGGAAGTAGAAATAACAATGAGGTTGTAAGGTATGCCAACATCTCGATACGTTGATACCGTTGGTATCACACAATTCCAAAGAAAAGTTCTGGGATATCGGAGTGGATCAGAATAGTGGTAGGGGTTATTTGTATGTGATTGCTAGTAAAGGACAATCGATTCGATAATCCTTTAGCCTTGGTTTCTAGCTATTGGTTCTGAGGCATGAACTGGAGAAAGCGCTCGATGTTTAAGGCAAGCCATGGTTTATCCCAAGTTATATGTGCTTGGTATTGAAGGCTACCAACAAAGAGAACCTGAGTCATGTGATTGGACTAGAAGGCGATTGAGAGCAAGAGTTGAAGTTCCTATGAACTTCACATGATGAATCGAAGAGGAATGTCAGATGAAATCTAGGGTGCATTGAAGGGATAATTTTGAAGTTTATTTGTTGCGAGTAGTTGTATTAAGCTAAGCGTGGGCCCATAACCCATAGGTCCAAGGATTGAATTCAATTATTCTCGAGACCCCAGATTCAATCTTCGTCAATTGCCTATCCAGATTCAACCTCCCAACTATAGCTATCAAGCATTGTAATGAATGTAAGCATTATGGCCTTGAAGATTCTGACTCCCTTTGATTCTAAGGAACCTTGATCATCTCCTTTCCAACAAAGGTCTCCAAAATCAGTGTGATCGTTGTAGTCTTGAAGGTCCTAATTCCATTTGATTCTAAAGAACGTTGATCATCTCCTTCCAAACAAAGGCCTCCACAATCAGAGAAATTGGACCTAGATTCCTCATTATTGAACTTAGCATGTGAGAACCACCCCTGTTCTGCTACTAAAATGGTTTCCCCAACATATATATTCATGTATAATTATGTCCCAAATTGTAACCCAAACTTGGGATTCACCAATTTCCAAATCCAAACATAGCACCATATAGATACACCTTCACAATAATAATCAATGAAATTGGACCTGTACTCCTCATTCTTGGACTTGGCATGGGAGAGCCACCCCTATTTTTCTTTTAAAAGGGCTGTCCCTCCATATCCATGCCTATAGAATATTGTCCCAAATTGTAACCTGAACTCGAGCTCCAAAAATTTCCAGATCCAAACATAGTACCATCTAGATATAGCTTCACCATACCAATCAATGAACTTGGAATTGGACTCCTCATTCTTGGACTTGGCATGGGAGAACCACCTTTCTTTTTTTGTTAAAATGGTTTTCCCGCCATATCTCTATTTATATAATTTTGTCTCGAAATGTAACTTGAACCTGGGCTCAAGCAACTCCGACATCCAAATAGAGAACCATCCATATATTACTTCACCATACCAAATCAACCACATGGAGACTGCTCCAAGTTGAAAACCTTCATTGGATTGTAGACATAAAATTGTTGGTTGCAATGACCACCGATATATTTACTAGAATTTGCATGCGTTTTGGGGGCTCTCAATGCTCTAAAACTCTCTCTTTGTTGAAATTGGTAAATTATTGTGCTGGCGAGAGAAAATAAATATTAGGCTTTCGAATCTCATCTTGTACTTTTATGCTATGCTTGGGAGTTGAACCTCCAAGTGTTATGATTCATCCACATACATAGAATTTTCAATTCATAAGACAAAAAACCCTAGGTAGGCCCATAATTTTCAACTTATGAGCCAAATTACATGAGATATATCCAAAATTGTCAATTGATAAGTTGAAGAAAACATACTCGTACCTAGAATTGTCAATTGATAAGCCATAGAAACGCATGCCCATAATTACCAATTGATGAGCGAAAATTCCCTTACCATACCCAAAATTGTCCATTTATAAGCCCTAAAAACCCTATGCAAGCTCCTTCATAAAACTACTTAGTCATTCTAGACTGCATTTGATGCTACAGTGTTTCCTTTCAAAAGAAAAAAGAAAAATAAGGAAAAACTCAATAGGAACCATTAGTCACATAGATGGATCTCTATCCACACTTTCAAACTCAGTCTCAATCTTCCTTTTAACGAGTCTCATAAGGAAAGGAGACCTAAATTAGTTCATGCGAATGTCTCTCCTTGAAAGAATGAGATAAAAATTGGAAGAGAAGCCATGGTACACAGATTACACATAAAATAGAATTGTATTACACTATTGCATTGAGATACATCACACTTAAATAAGTGTTGTAGGATCCAACTTATTCTAATCTTAGAGAGAGAGGTTGAGAGAATCTCTCAACAACCTCCAACAATCTCAAACAGATTCAAACCAAATCCAAACCAATTTTATTGTAAGCAATATCTCTAACACCCTCCCGTATTACTTACATTACAGTCATTATAAAGCTTACAATACAAATTACAATATACATGGCTTTGTATGGTTCTTGTGTCTTCACTAACACTTACACTCACTCTAAAATTCATGGTTTTTTCTCTTGTCTTCTTCACATTCTAGAGCTACCCATTTCATTCATTTAAAACATAAACACTTCTAACCATAATTGATGAACTTGCAATGACCAACAATATTCACATACTCGGCTCGTTGGGGCTTCCGCGATAGAAGTTGTCAAGTACCGAACCATCTATGGAGATACTTCCATCTGTCGAATATTTCTCTTTCGGCTATCCGTCAGTTTGTAGGAGAGTACTCTGGATACATAATGTATTCAAAATTTAATCAAGAAACTTGACCTGTATAACACACAAAGATCTCATAAAAGTAACATGTAATTGATGCTATTGAAACTCGAAGCACAATAAGACTCATCAACATATAACAGACTCACATAATCAAAACAACATTGTGTTGATGGGGCTTCCAAAACTACTAACTTAATTATGTTACTCTATTCTTTAATTGGTTCTGCACTTTCAATTTTACAAAATAAATATGAGACAAAACAAAATCGCTAAATTCTATAGAGACAACCACATTTTCTTTATAAAACAAACAAAATACATGCTTGTTATCGACGAATGAAGCAATAGTCTCCATCGAGGATCGAAAAGATCCCTTGAACATTCGCTCGCTTACTTCTGGAAACTGCCATCATACATCTAGTTGATTTCTTCAACTGCATACTCAAGAGGTGGAAGTGATCATCAAATTCCTTGCTAGATCTCTGGCTACCCACTAATAACTTAGATAGGGTATCCATACAATCATCATCCAAAAGGCCACAACAACAACAGGATCCTCGTTCACCTCAGGTAGGAATTAAATTATGTTGGTGAGCACTGGCTCCAAGTGCGCTGAGAAAGCATATGAAGTATCATGGCTGATGATGCTCCTCCTTGCAATCTAGGTGATGAGAGAAACTTGAGATTTCTAACTGCAAATTTATATCTCACACTAAGACACACCAGAAATATGAGCACACCTATACTATTATTCTATGCACAGAGAATAAAACCTCATATCTATTCCATCTCTCTAGGCCCTCCCTTGAGGGATTCAAGCCCATGTAGTCTTTGATACCAAGATAAAAATTGGAAGAGCAACCATGGTACACAGATTACACACAAAAAATAGAATTGTATTATACTATTACACTGAGATAAATCACACTTAAGTAAGTTTTGTTAGATCCAAATTATTCTAATCTTAGAGAGAGATGTTGAGAGAATCTCTCAACATCCTCCAACAATATCAAACATATTCAAACCAAATCCAAACCAATTCTATTGTAATCAATATCTCTAACAGAATGTATTCAAGATTCAACAAACTATTTAAGATTCAAATAACAATTATCTTGCCTATCATCATGGTTCGTGTTGGAACTCATCCTAGATAAAACATTAATGGAAGACTCTCACATGTAGTTCAATGAACGAGGACTCTTTGGTCGTTATGGTTCATGTAGTTAGTAACATGTCTATGTTTAAAGAAACAACTATTTTATACATTACATAATTATTTGTCAATGTGCCAAGTTACTACCACAACCTGTTGTTATTTTCAGAAATGGAGAGCATAGCATGGGTTCCAAAGCCATTGTTGCACTCCCCGGAAACTATTAACCTGCCCATAATTATCCATGAACCATGGCGATTATAATTGATATCCATAATCTCTCACAGTTGTAAGGTTTCTCGTGATACATGTGTGGTGTGTTCATAGTGTTTTGTAATGAATGGTTGGTGATGTGGGTACTGAACAAGTTGCAGAGTTACAACTAATGATACATGAGTGGTGTGTTCAAAGTGTTTTGTAATGGTTGGTTAGTGATATGTATAGTGAATAAGTCATAGTGTTTTGTAATGACTAGTTGGTGATGTGTGAACCGAGTTGTTCAACCATTAGTGAAATAGCTATATATTGAATTTCTAAACTCAAATCATTAAATACCATAATATAACAAATTTCATACTTTAAAAATGTAAATCACTAATACCAGAATATAACAAAATATTAAGTTTCATACTTTAAAAATGTAAATATATAACAAAATATTAGGTTTCGTAGTTTAAAAAATGTAAATCACTTTTATTTGTGGAATAGCCTAATTTTTAATTAAGTTTGAAAAATGTAAAACAAGTTTATATGTGCCTAACCTATTTTTTTTTAATACTCTTGTAAAAATGCGATCGCTCACCTGCTTTACTCTTGCGCCAATGAACCTTATGAGAGCAATGTTTAAAAAATATTTTATCAGGTAACCTTTCCCTATGATGTGAGAGTTGGTTCCTTATGAGAGCAATGCTTCGAAAATATTTTATGAGATAACCTTTGCCTATGATGTGAGACTTAGTTGGTCAATGAGATTAGTTTGGTTGGTAAAAGTAGGTATGGTTATCATGTTCATCAAGGTTGAATTTTGTTAAGCATCAAGTTTGTTGTTTGTGAGGTAGTCTAACTTTTTAAGAAAAGTGTTTGGTATTTAAATACAAATTTTGAAATTTATATTTAAATTATAGTTTTTTAAAGCGTCGAAAGTGGAAAAAGTGTAAACTCATTCATATCATGTGGATGGGTTGTGATGGAATCATAACTTCAAACCTTTCATCCATTTCTAATAACTTTTGACTAATAACTTTTGAGATGGAATTATGAATTAAAAGTTTCCGATCAAATAATTTGAATAAATTTTTTCACCGATCTTTCATCCATTTCTAATCACTTTTGTGTTAGAATATATAATTCTTATTTATCTAATATGTTTGTTAATGTATTGAGAAGTAGAGTCAATCTCTACGTGAGTTGTTTGATCTTATTTTTAGGAGGTTGTTTGAGAGTTGGATTTGTGAGATCCATGTTTGGTGTGTTGTTGAGATATCATCTCAACCTCTTCATTTATCTTTGGAATAAGTTAGATCTTATAACAACCATATGAACTCTATATATTAGAGTTACATTGTATTGTATGTATTCAGTAATTCAATAGAACTTTGTGTTCACAATCATTTGTCTCTACTCTCCCATTTTATCATGGTATTAGAGCGTCAGGGTTGGGCATGACTCCCTCGTGGGAGTACCCAAGAACATGCAGAGAGTAGAGTAGTGTGTTTGTGTAGTGTGTTTGTAGTGAAGAGAAGTCGTCGTTGGAAGTCCGTGGAAGAGATAATCTATCATGTGTTGTGTGGACTGTCAACAAATGTGTATTGTCCCTCTTGTTGATATTATGGTAGCTACGGGGGGTATTTACCTCCACGTGTAAACCTGACGAGAATAGAATATTTTGGGAAGTAAGAAGAAACCCTAATTAGTTGGCTAATAACCTTATAAGACAAGTCGGCTCAAGAAGATAACTTGTATTAGGTTATTAGCCTCCAAGAGAAGAATTCGGCTAAAGGAAATATTATATACTAAGTAAATAGGCACCCAGAATGAGAAGTCGACCCAGGAAATTTGCCAGATTTAGTATAAATACATGAGGTCATTCTTCAATCTGGCAGGCATTTTCAGAACTGTAGAAGCAACACTTGTGCGCACTGTAGTTGGCCAGTTTGTGTGCAAGTTTGGAGGAGAATTGTCGTTGCAGCTGCTGCAACTAGCAGATTTCAGTTTTGTCTTGTACTATCTCTTGGTTATGGTTTGGACTCTCTGATCAACTCTTGCTTGGTGCACTATCCTTGGAGAAAGGTGCACCAGCCTTTGTTTGGCTATCTAACCTAGGGTTTGCTTCCAGAATGACTCTCTATCAAGGTTAAGGTGCTCGGGGATGGATTTGGCAAATGGTTGGGTGATAATAGTGATATTGTCTATGGTTAAACGAGAACATCCATTATATTCTAACATGTTATGGGCCCACAACTCCTTCATTTAGTCTAACCACTGGAAGGGAGCATAGCCATAAGGATACTAAGCTCATTGAAGAACTGCCACTAGGGTTTCTAGCAGGAGCAGTTACCAAAGAACTGTCACCAGAGTTACTAGCAGGTGCAGTTGCAGAAACCCTAACCCTCTCGTTGAGGAACCTTAAGTGAAGGGATAGACCTAATTTCTAGATAGACTAGTGTGCCCTAGCCTAGCGCATCTCTTGGTACTCTCAGCAAGCAATAACATCAAGTTTGAGTATTTGGTCAAATTTAGGGTTGACCCAATCAAGGCAACCATGACTTACTCTATGAAGTCAGAAAACAAGTTAGATGGGGATTCTAACTTCAGAGCATGGAAGACAAGGATTTACCTCATCCTTTCCAAGAATAAAGTGCTAGATATCGTGAAAGGAAAGATCATGGAACCAGAGTTTGAAGAAGGAAAAGAGAAGGAACCACAAAACGTTGCAATTATGGAGAATTTCAAACACAGTGACATCAATGCCATGAGTATCATAGTGGACTCTATAAAATAGTAAAATACCACTTGATACCCTACATCTCCCATCTTGACTCATCTAAAAATATGTACGATTCCCTAACAAACCTCTTCTCAGTCAGAAACATTGGACAAGTAATGAGTTTGAAGAATGAGCTTCATGACATGAAGATGAATGATGATGACAACATAACATCATACTTTGTGAGGATCTCTCAGTTAAGAGATCGACTACAAGCTATTGAAGAGATCATCTCAGAGAAGGAACTAGTAAATATAGTACTAAGTGGTCTTCCCAAAATGTGGGATGCATTTTCCGCAAGCATGAACACAAGGAAGGAGTATCCTACATTTGAAGAACTTTGGACTTCTTGTGCACAAGAAGAATCAAGGATTAGTGCAAAAGAGAAACCTCAAAAGAAATATGATGATCAAGCCTTCACAACAAGATTCAAGAATTTCGGGAACAGAAATAAGTTTGGTTCAAGGAAGAAGCCTAATCAAGAGAAAGATATGTCATAAATACAATGCTTCAACTGTCGAAAGTATGGTCACTAGAAGAATCATTGTCCCGAGATGAAGAAAAGAAAGGAGACGCATGAAGCATCAGTTTCTGAAGAAAAGGAACCTTCAAAGAAGATTAAGCAGGATGAAACATACTTCTTCTTCTAATACAAGGTAAACAACACTCTTCATAGTTCTTGTACATACCATGTTTCATGTACATATCTTGCATATCTATTTCTTAGAAGATAATATGTTCAAAGAGAAACTATACTTAAGGAAGAAAAACAAGATAAGGATTTCTACAAGTCAGACAATACACATGAAAGGATGAAGTACATTAACAACCCCTGGTAACAATTCATGTGGAAGTTATTATCAGAATCAATCTTGAAGAAACCTAGAAGAAGTAAAGACAGAAAGAAGTCAACAATCAAAAGGAAATTGGAAAAATACTTGTGACACTTTGCAGAAGAAAATAAGGATGTAGACAGAAGCATGGACTCTCCTAGATCGAGGGAGTCGATTATATTATCAAAAGAAGAACATGCATTCATGCATGAAGCAAGGATTAGGAGGGAGCTAATCCTAAATCATATGATCCATTGAAGATGATGAAGTATCTTTCCATGGTAGCAACCATAAAAAGCAACACGTGTTCAGTGTGACTGCAAGATACCAGATATAATAAATATGTAGAATAGAAATAAAATGCTAGAAATGGCAGAATAACAGTAATACAACCAGCATAATCTCCACAATAACACAGAAATAATATGAGAACAACAACTGAAATAACACTTTGATTCAGAAAGCAATGTTCACATGCCTCTTCGAGGGGGCAACCTCCAGTCAAGCAGCGCTCTGTTACAATAATCTCCAAGCTAGGGTTTTCATACCCTCGACCCTTATTTATACTAAATATGTCTATTAAGAGAAGCATCTAGAGGAAGATCCTTCTAGAAGCAGAAGCTTCTATTAGGTCTTTTTACATCCTCCTTATTCTATTTTATTGAAAGGCCTTATTAATATTGACCTTTATTACATCTGAATATATTGATCTACCTATGTGCGGGTTAGGACCTTAACATGTCCGCCCCTTTAAAAACAACATTGTCCTCAAGGCTTGAGATGTGGAAACTACTGCAGAATGGTAGCTGGTTCCCAAGTGGCATCTGTTGGAGTCATATCTTTCCACTATACTAGCACTCCCTTGATGGTTCTCTGACGTAGGTGACGCTCACGCTGGTCCAAAATTGCTTCTGGCTATAGCCAAATGGATCCTTCTTCAGCTAACTCTGGAAGGTTGGTTTGAATTCAACACATGGTTCCAATCACCTTCTTCAAGCAGGAAACATAAAAAACAGGATGTAGCTNAATGTTCACAGGCCTCTTCGAGGGGGCAACCTCCAGTCAAGCAGCGCTCTGTTACAATAATCTCCAAGCTAGGGTTTTCATACCCTCGACCCTTATTTATACTAAATATGTCTATTAAGAGAAGCATCTAGAGGAAGATCCTTCTAGAAGCAAAAGCTTCTATTAGGTCTTCTTACATCCTCCTTATTCTATTTTATTGAAAGGCCTTATTAATATTGACCTTTATTACATCCGAATATATTGATCTACCTATGTGCGGGTTAGGACCTTAACATGTCCGCCCCTTTAAAAACAACATTGTCCTCAAGGCTTGAGATGTGGAAACTACTGCAGAATGGTAGCTGGTTCCCAAGTGGCATCTATTGGAGTCATATCTTTCCACTATACTAGCACTCCCTTGATGGTTCTCTGACGTAGGCGACGCTCACGCTGGTCCAAAATTGCTTCTGGCTATAGCCAAATGGATCCTTCTTCAGCTAACTCTGGAAGGTTGGTTTGAATTCAACACATGGTTCCAATCACCTTCTTCAAGCAGGAAACATAAAAAACAGGATGTAGCTTCAACTGACTGGGCAGAGCTAACTGATATGCGACTTGTCCCACACGCTTGAGAACTGTGTAAGGACCATAAAATTTGGGCGCTAGCTTTTGACAATGCTCGGCCTTGAGGGAAGTTTGCTTATATGGTTGTAGTCGCAGAAACACCTGATCCCCTTCTGCAAATTGATGTTCAGAGCGACCTTGATCTGCTTGCTGCTTCATGCAATTCTGTGCCATGACCAAGTTCTCTTTAAGGGTACGAAGAATATCCTCTCGGACTGTAAGTGTTTGGTCAACCGCCTGGACCTTCGAGGTACCCGGTAAGTATGAGAGAACTGAAGGTGGCTTCTGTCCATATACCTCTTCAAAAGGAGTCATGGGAGTGGTTGTATGGTATGTAGTGTTGTACCACCATTCAGCTAGGGGCAACCATTGAGCCCACTGGTGTTGTTTTTCAGAGGCAAAGCACCTCAGATATGTTTCAAAACACTTGTTGAAAACTTCCATTTGACCATCCGTCTGGGGATGATAAGCTGAGCTGAGATGCAATTGTGTGCCTTGTAGCTTAAATAGTTCTTGCCAAAAATTGCTTGTGAAGGTTGGGTCATGATCAGAAACAATAGAGTGTGGCATGCCATGAAGCTTGAAGACCTGGTCCATGAAAATTTGAGCCACCGTGGATGCAGTAAATGGGTGGTGAAGAGTGCAAAAATGAGCATACTTGGAAAGGTGATCCAACACCACCATTATGACTGATTTATTCCCCGATTTGGGTAAGCCTGTAATAAATTCCATAGAGATATCCTTCCAAATAGCAGGGGGAATCGGAAGCGATTGGAGGGTTTCCGGAGATTTGACTATTTCTCCCTTGTTGCGTTGACACACCTCACATTCATCAACAAACTTACAGATGTCCTGTTTCATACCATCCCAGAAAAAAGAACGTTTGACCTTGTCATATGTTTTGGTGAACCCTGAGTGCCCCGCTATGGGTGTAGCATGAAGCTTAGAAAGTACCATGGATTCGAGCTTGGATTGTTTACTTAAATACAAGCGGCCTTTGTATCGAATCTCATCCTGGACCCAGGAGTACCCTGGGGGAGTCGGAGCCTTGATCTGCAATTGCTAGATCAGATGCGAACTTTTGGGATCTTGAAGCCAGTCCTGAAGCATAGCTTGGAGCCAATCGGGTACAATGAAGGAAAGAGAAAAAAGGGATCTTTCGTCTTCATATTTCTAGGACAGTGCATTCACCACGACATTGTCTTTGCCCTTCTTGTAAATAATCTCATAATCATATCCAAAGAGCTTAGTCACCCATTTTTGTTGCTCCCGGGAGGAAATGCGTTGTTCCAGGAAGTACTTGAGGCTTTGATGGTTGGTCTTAATTTGGAAGGGTTGCCCCAAGAGATAAGGATGCCATATCTCAATGGCATGCAGAATCGCCAACATTTCCTTTTNTGTCCTGTTTCATACCATCCCAGAAAAAAGAACGTTTGACCTTGTCATATGTTTTGGTGAACCCTGAGTGCCCCGCTATGGGTGTAGCATGAAGCTTAGAAAGTACCGTGGATTCGATCTTGGATTGTTTACTTAAATACAAGCGGCCTTTGTATCGAATCTCATCCTGGAGCCAGGAGTACCCTGGGGGAGTCGGAGCCTTGATCTGCAATTGCTAGATCAGATGCAAACTTTTGGGATCTTGAATCCAATCCTGAAGCATAGCTTGGAGCCAATCGGGTACAATGAAGGAAAGAGAAAAAAGGGATCTTTCGTCTTCATATTTCTAGGACAGTGCATTCGCCACGACATTGTCTTTTCCCTTCTTGTAAATAATCTCATAATCATATCCAAAGAGCTTAGTCACCCATTTTTGTTGCTCCCGGGAGGAAATGCGTTGTTCCAGGAAGTACTTGAGGCTTTGATGGTCGGTCTTAATTTGGAAGGGTTTCCCCAAGAGATAAGGATGCCATATCTCAATGGCATGCAGAATCGCCAACATTTCCTTTTCATAAATGGGTTTGCCCAGATTCCTTTCAGACAGTTGCTTGCTGGTGAAGGCCAAAGGTCGACCCTCTTGCATAAGGACAGCACCGATTCCTTTCCCTGAGGCATCACACTCCAACACAAAGGTCTTTTTGAAATCAGGAAGGGCCAGAACCAGAGTGGTGCACATGGCCATCTTCAAGGTTTGAAAAGCTTGAGCAACTACTGGAGTCCAAGTGAAAGAGTTCTTTTTGAGGAGAGTCGTGAGAGGTGTTGCAATCTTTCCGTAGTTCTTAACAAACTTGCGATAATACCTTGTTAGGCCCAAAAATCCACGCAATCTTTTGAGAGT
Organism: Picea mariana; assembly: GCA_032191745.1. Taxonomy (NCBI): domain Eukaryota; kingdom Viridiplantae; phylum Streptophyta; class Pinopsida; order Pinales; family Pinaceae; genus Picea; species Picea mariana. The sequence continues at coordinate 16,856 of JASDQU010235996.1, forward strand.
CTTTGGGTGCGGCCAGTCTTGCATATCTTCAATCTTTTTCGGGTCCACACTAACGCCATCCTTTCCCACCAGATGACCCAAGTATTCTACTTCTGAGGCACCAAAAGCACATTTAGACTGTTTCAGGAAAAGTTGGTGCTAAGAGAGTAGGCGGAGAACTTGATCCACATGAGTAAGATGGTCTATCCAGGTTTTGTTATAGATGAGGATATCATCAAA